>CM052130.1:23107721-23204484 GCA_028454255.1 Halictus ligatus
ATAAAACACTTGAAAATATGGAGTTTTAGCCGCTCTCAGACCACTGTGCGCCGGTGCTCCTTTCATTTCGATCGTTTTGGACCGAGTCGCAGCGTAGCTGTCGTCGAATTATGTCTGCGTATCGCGCATGCTAGTTTTTGACCGTTTATGCAGTTTAGATCCGGTTTGATTCGAATGTACGCGCACGAACTAGTTTTTGACCGTTTATGCAGTTTAGGTCCGGTTTGATTCGAATGTACGCGCACGAAGCCGTTCGAAACTCAAAATTATCCTACAGCAATCGCGACCGACAGCGTAGTGTTCCTTCTCGAGAATTTTTCGAGAAATTTTATAATTGATTATTTCTCATTTCTCGAGAAATTTCAATATTTCTCGAGAAATTTAAATCTAGGAAAATTCTTATGAATCTCATTTATTTTATAACATATCAATTCTGAAATTCTCTTAAATTCTTATTTATAACTTTCGAAAAACTGAATACTGAATTGAATAATGGAGTTTCTTGTTGTTGTTAACACTAGATCTACGGGACCCGTCAAAATGACGGATTCCAATATTTTTAAATTGCGAATATTGAGATTGTAAAAATGCATCCATGAGCAATTATCTAACAAATTGATTTCTTTGGATATATTATTTAAAAAATGGCTACTAACTTTGATCGATACATCCATGTTATTTTTATAAAGTAATGTAAAATGGTAATTTTTAGTGCTCCGTAAACCTAATGTTAAAGAAGAAATCTCTAAAGAATCTCTGCAAAAAGATTCGGAAGATACATTTTCTTATTTAACATCCGAGGCAGATATGTATAAAATGGCAAAACAAATTCTTAGCAGACTTTTTGGAAAATATGACAATGATTCTTACGAAAATAGTGAAAAACTTTCAGATTCTCAGAATGACGAACTATCACTGGAAAAACAGTTAGAATTAGGAATTGCAAATAGCCTTCAAGAGTTTAGCGGCAGAAGAAAATAAATTCCGGACTCTAACAAAGGAATTCCAAATTTTTGAGTCCACTGGAAAAAGGACACTCAATCTTCAGCAACTTTTGGATGTTCTGTATAAAGCCATCATTCACACAAAATGGAAGAAATTTTTTTACGGCTACAGATTTTGTTACAAAAAAGAAGAAGTAAGAAGTTAAGAAATCATTTCGAAACAAAAGCGTAACGTTTCACTTTATAAAAGTTGGATAAAAGTTTCCCACTACATATCCCGAGAATTCTCGAGAATTCTTGAGAGATATACTCTTATTTCTCATTTCTCTAGAAATGAAGAATGTTGAGAGATCAGGAACACTACGGCAGCGGGATCGCAAATCACGGTGAAACCGATCTTACCTCGATAGTTGACAGGAGGCTCGGCAGCTTCGGAGTAGGAGTCCCTCATATCGAAATTCGCGACATTACTCTGTCGTTTGGTGTACCTCCACATTGCCCTCAATTCCTCGCAGGTCGGCTCGGTCAGGTGGACGCACTTCTCGCCGACGTCGCCGGTATTTCCCGAGTGTGTCGAGATCGGATCCATGAATCGTATACCGGTCGCCAACGGACTGCTCGAAAACGCTAACACGAAAACGGTCCATACGGCTACGGTGTGCATTTTCTGCTCAACAAAAGTAACACCGATGACAATTCGAACAATGAGATGTCGACGGCAGGTGAATCGGAATAGGTAGTAGGGCTAAGAGTGAAGGGGTGAACGGGGAGGATGACCAAGGGGATGATTCCGATACCGAACGACCTGAAACGTAGCTAGCTGCAGCCCGGAACAACCGAATTTTACGACCAACTAGCCGTTTGCCGATTCTCGCGGGACAACTTTTCAAAGACGACGTCGAACCCGATGGAAATTACGTTTCTTCGACGAACGTTGCAGCCGTTCGAAAACTATTCGGTAACCATATGGCGCAGGACGTCGGGAAGAGTCGTCGCCGCGCCGTGTTGCGCCGGTGTACAGCTTCCACGGTACATCAAGATTTTTGCGATTCGTCGGTTCATTGATTCATCGATTCGTTGGTTCATTGGTTCTTCGTGGATTACCGCGAACGGTCAGATTTTTCGAAATCTCTGCATGCAAGAAACTCGAGACCGGTGAATTTCCGTTGAATCGTATGTCCGCCATGCCGATGTCGACTCATACAGAATATAGCGATTTTATTGTTATCGAGAGCCCGTTTCGGATCTTACAATAAAGGCGAATTAATAGTCTCGCGTGTCGAGGAACGAACTCTTCGAAACGATAACGAGATTTCAAGATTCAAAGCCGTACCGTGGCGAGCATAGAGACTGAACGGCGACAGCTGTTCTTTCGTTTTCTTTCCCTTCACGGTAACAGGTTGCGACACCGAGGGAACATCCATGTTCCCTCGGTACAGCGGAAGAAATTCCGCGGTTCCGCGAAATCGTCTTTCGTTCGTGTCTTTTCAAGAAGAAGGGACCAGGGATCGTTCCCTGGCGAGGATCAACGATCGAACCAATTCGGGTTTCTAGTATGTTCCGATTTTTCCACGGAATCGACCAACGAATCTTATTGTTGTTTGTTTCTTTTTTAATGGCACGAGCACGTTTTTACCAAGAAACTCGATTTTGGGCAGTGAGAGAGAGAGAGACAGAGAGAGAGAACGCGCGCGCGCGCGTTCGCGTGATAGAGGAACAAGTGGGATGACAGGCAGAAAAGAAGATGAAAAAGATAAAAAGAGGTAAAAGTCGGCGTAAGGACGTTGCAAGAAAGAAAAGGTAGAGTTTGCGACTGAGGGTGAATTCGTGTAAATCGTGTCAGCAATGAACGAAGTAAAAGGTGCGAGCGAGCAAGGAACCAGTCGCATGAATGAAGCCAGAGGACACGCAGAGTTGACGAGGCAGACAGAGAAAGAGCAAAACAGTGAGGGTGCCAAGGATGGAAGGAGGTCAAGAGTGGAACGAGGAGAAACTGGTGAATGAACGAGAGTCGGATTCACTAACCTGCCAGTCCACGCAGTCCGGAAACCGACGAGCAACTGAGAGAGTTGCTGTCATCGGGTCGACTATTCGCCTTCCTTTCCACCCCCGCTTCCAGTAAACCCCTGCGTTTCATTCTCTCCCTTCCTTTTCCACCCTTCCCCTCTAACTCCCTGTTGGCCCCTGTTGCACCCTCTTACTCCCTTTTGCTCCATCTTGCTTCCACCGTGCTTCTCTTTCTTCTGGTACCGTGCTCTCCTCCACGTTCTGCGGATTCGTGTTGCGTACTCTCCCGTCTTCGACGTTCCATGGATAAATCCATTTTTGCAATTTCTTTCTTTCGGCTCGATCTAACCGTTATCCCGTGTTATCCCTTACGTTCCCGTTTCCGCGAACTCTACCCTATTTTCGTACGGATACGATGCAACTATTATTTCTATCTCGTGGCGTATACTTTGGCTCATCGAACTATCGAACGCTGTGAACACGACAAGTTATTTGCCGGGCCGGACCGGGTCGAGCCGTTTAGACGAGTCGATTTTCATAGCAAGAAAAACTGTTCCTTCGTATTTCATCCTCTACTTTCCGAACAATCGGATACCAGAGATTTTCTTCGAATCGCGACACGAATTCAGAAAGAGCCTGTACAGCTAAAAGAGCGTACACGCCTATGACAGGAAAAGCGACGAACCGAACCCCTCAAGAACGTTCGAGGTCATGGTCCCGGTCGTATCGAGGTGAGAACTCTTTCGACAAATTCGTGTTCGACTAGTCGCAGAAGCTTTTCGATCGACCGTCTCGTTGTCTTCCCGTCGACGATCGATTTATCGCGGAAACGACGTCCCGTTTAGAAGAAACGAAAGAGGGGTGTCGAAGCACGAGCTCCGTTAGCCTCGCTCTTCGCCTGCGCAACAAGTTTCTCTCTGGAACTGCAAAACCAATGCGGCTTGAACGAAAAACGTTTCCTACCCTCGAATACGGTCTCGGCCGACTTCTTGGACGGAACCGCGAGTATCTTTCGCGGGATCGTTGAAGTTACGAGAAACCTGCAATCACGAGCAAGAGTTGGTACCGCGATAAAAACATTGGTACGCGATACGGTCTGGGTCAGGCGAGTCGTATCAATTTTGTGGGGGGGAAAGAAAGAAAACGGTGCTGCTTGGACCAATAACGTGTGCCAGCGGGAGAGACGGGAAGGGAAGGCAGGCAGGGTTGGAACAGCACACGCACCTCGTTGCTCGTTAACCACCCACGGAATTTGAGTAATCGAGCTACCGTGGGAGATGCCCGCCCCTTGCTACCCTGCTGTTAACCGTTCCCGTTCCCGTTCCCGTTACCGTTACCGTTGCCGTGGCTCGGCGTTTCAAGGCCCCTTCCCCGTTTCCACCGCCGCCAACTACCCCCGAGAGCTGTCACGGCAGTGCGGCTGCTGAATGAGCAAAAGTGGGGGTAAACCGTCTCCTCTCTGAACTACCCACGCAATCGATAGCAGCCTTGCCGTTTCTACTGAATGGACTCTGCCCTCCATACGGTACACGGGTCTGCGTCGGTCCCGCTCGCTCGCTCGCTCGCACCGATTCGATTCGATTCGATTCAATTCAACCTCGAGCACATCGCATGAGCAAGCGCGCGCGCGTCCCTTCCTCTACGGCCTGGACGATGTTGGTGTTGGTGTCAGGCCGAATCCCTTGGCTCCTCTCGGCCCATCGACATCACTCCTATCGATTACTACGCCCTTGCGTTCTGCGCGATCTTGCGGGGAGCCGCTCTATCGATTCGGTCAACCGTGTTACGGTTCATTCATAAATCTTTCCTGGTTTTCGTTCGATAGAGTCGTGCGCTCTTTTCTTCTATGGATCGTCCCCGTAAAATCCGCGTCCTGCGGACTCGAATCGAGCCATTGAACCCCACCCCTCTGTCAAGACACTGGTCGCCCATTGATACTGTTTAACCCGTTACGGTTTACGGCGCAAACCCTCGAAACTGTTGCCGCCGCCTCTGGCCTCCTACGCTTCAACCTCCACCCCCGGCCTCCGCCTCCGCGTTCGCCTCCGACGTCGATTCGATCGTTGGTAACGATAACGGCAACGATAATTGCCATCGAAGAAGCCCGCACGTGCAAGCTGCCAGCCAGGTCCTCGACGTTGTTGTTGTTGTTATTGCACGGTAAGCGTACCGCGGCTTCGAAAAATATGGGATACGAGGGGATAGGGCTAGTGTTCCTTCTCGAGAAATTTTGATAATTGATTATTTCTCATTTTTTGAGAAAAATTGCAGTATTTCTCGAGAAACTTAAATCTAGGAAAATTCTTATGAATCTCATTTATTTTATAACATTGAGTTTATTTTATAATGAGTGTCTTGTTATAAAAGGAGAAATATATAAAAGAAGAGACAAGATTGTTCTCCTTATAAAATATCTGCATAATCCAGAATCTCTGTAAAAAGATTCAGAAGATACACTTTTTTATTTAACACATCTAAGGCAGATATGTATAAAATATTTTGAGTAGACTGAAAAAAGGACACCCAATCTTCAGAAACTTGTGGATGTTCTGTATACGACAAAGCCAACATCCACACAAAATGAAAGAAATTTGTCTACGGCTACAGATTTTGTTACAAAAAAAATGAAGTAGATTGTCTGATTCTGCATTAGACGCATTATGCTTCTTAAAAAGTCATTTCAAAACAAAAGCGTAATGTTTCACTTTATAAAATTTTGATAAAAGTTTCCCAATATATAATAATTCCCAATATGTATACCTCGAGAATTCCCGAGAATTCTTTCTCGAGAAATTTCATCATTGATTATTTCTCATTTCTCGAGAAAAATTCCAGTATTTCTCTAGTAACTTAAATCTAGGAAAATTCTTATGAATCTCATTTATTTTATAACATATAAATTCCATAAATTCTCTTGAATTCTTTTTTAAAACATTAGAAACACTGAATATGGAATTGAGTAATGGGTTTCTTGTTGTTATTAAAGGAGAAATATCTAAAAGAAGAGACAAGATTGTTGTATCCCTTATAAAATATCTGCATAATCCAGAATCTCTGCAAAAAGATTCAGTAGATACACTTTTTTATTTTTTAGAAAATATGACAATGATTCTTACGAAAATTTTTCTACGGCTACACATTTTGTTACAAAGAAAAAAAAGAAGTAGATTGTCTGATTCTACATTAGACCCATTATGATTCTTAAGAAATCATTTCAAAACAAAAGCATAATGTTTCACTTTATTAAAGTTTGGTAAAAGTTTCCCAATATTTGTTTATTTTATTAAAAATTCTCGAGTATTATTTCTCATTTCTCGAGAAATGAAAACTGTTGAGAGATCAGGAGCGCTAGATAGGACGATACACGAAAACCAAGCTTAAATAGTTAATAAATTTATTTATGACATTTCTGTTAAATACTGTACATTATTCCATTAGTTTTAAATGCTTGAATACGTGTACGAATTAATTGCTAGCAACCACTAGACGTCTACGAGAGAGTTGTTGTAAGCTATAAATAGTGATACGCGTTTCGAGTATCGGTGTAGGTTTCGGATGATGATTCGTTATTTAATTAGATTCGCACGGTGGTAATTACGCGAGCCTGAATCGGATTTTATCGAACGTGTAGCGACGGCGTCAAAAAAGATATATAAGTGTGTACACAGCGTTGGAACAACATATCCGGCCACTCTTACAATCTACGTTATCCTATGATACCGAAGCTTAAGGGAGAGTAACTAAGGCGAGAAACTTCTATAAACGTACGGGTATATTGCGAAAGATTGCAGAAACCTACGGGTTTTACGGGTTTTACAGGTATACAGGTTTTTCGAGTTTTCGGACGTATATCTATTTCCCCTGGGTTCCCTTTCGGATCCGTACCCAGCGATCGTCGTCGCGGATCGTTTTCCGTAACGCGCGACAAGAACGTACACGCGTATGCACGTATTTTATTCGATACTGTTCTACTCCAACAGTTCATTCCATTCCGTTACTCCTTTGTATTATTTCTTTTTTCATTGTCTTCTCTTTTCGTCCTTTTTAAAATAATTAACTATAACGCACGGGAAACGTAAATAATATACGTTCGCGTGTTAACGTTTCGTGTTAATGGAACACCAATGTTACACCAATATTTTTATGACGCGAGCGTACGACGTGTGAGTGCGAGAGTATGAGCGTGAGCGTGACTGTGATCGTGAGTCGAGTGTGTAGTTTAAAAGGGACATAAAAAAAAGTCACGATTCGTAGAGTAAGTGTTGGTCCTTAACCACTGGTGGAAGATCATCTTTCGCTGCTCCAGTAACTCTTACCGATAACCTCTAGAAAGAAAGGTACAGTTGTTTTTGGGCGCGTACGGTGTGCGCGACGTGTACGGCTCGTCGATGAAGCCTGCTAGTAATTTACCGTTGCGGCACGATACAATACGGTGTTATGCGACACGGCCCCGACACGACACGACGTGACACAAGACGAGACGACACAATACATCACAGTAGGATACGGGTGCACCTACTACGCACCAACCGTGTTGTACCTACCTGTACGATTGCTGCCGACAGGGCTACGACTTCGAGAATAACTTCTGCTATAACTTCGACGGTTGCCGCGGCCGTTGTGCTCCCTGCTGTGACTTCGACTCCTGCTTCTCGAGTAGCTGCGATCCTTTCCGTTGCGACCGCCCCTCGATCGCCATCGATTTCTTCCGCCTAAACGAGCACCAGTTCAATGTCATTGAAATAACGTCACGGCGACCGGGTCTAGCCGGTTCGGCCCTTTTTTCGGGGCCTGTCGGGCTATTTTAACGGCTTTTGCCTGGAAAAAGAATCTCGCAAAGCAAGGTACCTCTGTGTCTCCCGTATCCACCGGTTTTACTATCTGCAAGCTCCAGCAACTTTGGATTTATAACTTGATTCGCTTCTTTCAGTACCTGGATAAGGTCGTTGGCCTTGTTCGAGTTGTTCGGCGTGAAAAATGTATAAGCTGTACCGGTCTTTTGACGACGACCCGTTCGACCGATTCGGTGAACGTAATCCTCCGAACAGGAGGGATAGTCAAAATTGATGACAAACTTGACGTCTTCAACGTCTGAAATAAAGCACACGTATTAGCTGTGTTAGTCTCCCAGAGATTACCTGTCTGTCTTACGGACAGACGTTCGATTCGGGTAATTCCGATGTAACGCGGTACAATATAATATAATCTAATATAATGATATAATATAGTTTAATTTAGTTTAGTTAAGTTTAGTTTAGTATAGTATAGTATAGTATAGTATAGTAGAGTATAGTATAGTATAGTATAGTATAGTATAGTAGAGTATAGTAGAGTATAGTATAGTAGAGTATAGTATAGTATAGTATCGTATAGTATAGTATAGTACAGTACAGTATAGTATAGTATAATATAGTATAATATAGTATAGTATAGTATAGTATAGTATAGTATAGTATAGTATAGTATAGTATAGCATAGTACAGTATAGTATAGTATAGTATAGTATAGTATAGTATAGTATAGTATAGTATAGTATAGTATAGTATAGTATAGTAGAGTAGAGTAGAGTAGAGTAGAGTAGAGTAGACTAAAATAGAGTATAGTATAATATAGTGTATAGGAAATGCTGTATGTATACTATAGTTCGATCGTGAATTTTTAATCAAATGATTCTGTGTTAACACGCTCTCCAAAAACAGCTAACGAATCGATTTACTACCGTTTATAGCTCCATCCGAGCTACCATTTCAGTCTGTTTTTGTTCGGGATTTATTGCGAATCGCGAAATCGAATCGAATCGTACGCGAATGTTTGCATTCGAATTCTAAAACGTAACGAAGCCAAACGAAACGAAGCGACCCGAGAAAATCAAATCAATTCAACGACTGGTTTAGAGAGCGTTTTAACGTACGCGAGCATAAAACTCTGGAACAAAGAAATGTTTTCGCAGAGAGACAATCCTGGTTCCCACATGATTTTCAAACCGTATTCTTAGCAAAATTCGTGGACGCGTACGCGCACGAGTCGCGCGTGAAGAAAACGGAACCAGAATTGATATTGTAGACGTAACCTAATCGGTACGACAGTTAGTAGTAGATACGAGAGATGAGCACTTAATGACACGGTTTTCGCAAAGGATGTACGAGGATGGAACTAGTGTAAACTTAAGAAATGGCACGTGAACACGCGTACACGCGCTTGTTCGGTGTTTCTTAAGCTGCGAAATGCTTGAATCGTTCGAATTTTTCAAGCGAAGAACAAAAGAAAGTGAGTTTGAGAAAAAAAAGAAGTGAGAGAGAGAGAGAGAAAGAGAGAGCTCTTTTCTGGTAATTGTTTCGCACGCTTGTCGCAGCTTACGAAACACTATGCCGTATGTTGCTCGTGTGAAAAAATGATGTACGCGCAGAGTCTCATAGAAAACGTATATTTTGACGGGCCGAGTCTTATTCCATGTTCGGAAACGAGTGTCGAATTTTTTAAGTAAATGCTTTCATACGTATGCGATCGACGCGTATCTTTTTCTAATCGACTCTGAGACTGTGTTTGCGGTGTGTATGTATGCGCCCGCGCGTCTACATACACATACGCTGCACCACATATATGTACATACGTATATGTGCATATGTGCATAAGAATATATATATATATACATATATAGATACATAAATATATATATACAGGGTGCGACCGAATAACGTGTACAAACGGGCAGGGGGTGAGATTCTACATGTAAATACAAACCGAAACAAAGGAATAACATATTTCTCATTTGACGCCTCGTTTTCGAGAAAATTGAATTTAAAGATCCGTCGGGTTCGTGTCCTTCACTATATGTAGAAAGTAGAATTGGCTGGTCATGATGATACAACATCAGACGATAAATATAGAATTAGTATGCGTATTCGCTGCGTCTTCAAACTGGATTTTCTCGAAAACAAAGCTTCGGATGAATAAATTCTATTCTATATTTTTTTCTTATTTTCTCATTAGGTATCGCCTCGTGCCCGCTCGTACATGTTATTCGGCCGCACCCTGTACATATATAGATATAGATATATATGTATATATACATATATATATATATAAATAGATAGATGGATGTGGTGTAACTGTGTGGTTGTGTGTAGGTGTATAGATATAGCAATGAATTGAAGATTACTGTTATACTAAAATTAGGCAGTGGGTGAGTGTCGCTAGCAACGTACGGGCAGGGCCTGGCTGTTTGCGCTCGCTCCAGCTACAGCCTCCGCCACTCTGTTGCTACAGGGCACGCTTAGAGAGGCTCTGGCATCAGCTACCATGCCACCGCCTCATTGGACCGTTGTTGGGTCTGATTAGCTTGAGCGGCCAGCGCAGGGGATTCTATTCTGGCAACAACGACTTGGCCAGCCCAGATGGCGTACAGCGTAGCGTAGAACTGATATCCAGTATGTAGGAGGTAAAGTCGATCCCGATTTGGCCCAGACTGGCCCTTCACGGAATTGACGTATAGAGGCACGCGTCGCAGCCAGCGCAGACAATGCAAACCAGTGCACCACCGAACAAACAGGCGGCGGGCACCCCCAATTTGCTTTGCATTACCCGGCGTGGGCCTGCGCGCAATGTGCCTCTGCAATACAAACAAAGATCCAACCGCGTTAGCTACATGCTCACTTCGATGGCTTTCTGTGTGTTGATCAATATATCAATTGTTCTATTATATTTTTTATTTTCGCTCCTTCCCACCCTCCCTTCCGCCGTCATCCCTACCCAACTCCATTACCCGTGACCCCTTTCTTTTCCATTTTCATCCGTAATACGTAACGAAACTCTACTCTCGACCCTTCGCCATTTATTTTCCTTTCCCGTTTCCATTTTCGCTCTCGCTTTTGCTTCTGTTCCCTCGACTATTTTCTCAAACAAATTTCAATAGACTCTCGAGTCCAGTCCGAGTACACGATTCCAAAAAGAAGCAATCTCGGCAAGCTGTTATAGAATTCACGAGGATACCGACGATAGCACTGTTCTCGAACTTTTCATGAAGCATACAAAAACTGATCGAATCGAACCGCGCCGCTTGCCGATCGTTAAAACGTAATAGAAATTCTCCGACAATTTCAAACTTTTTCACCGATTCTCGCGTTCAAATTGCTCAACATATTTCGATTAGGTACCTACAGCAAAAAGTGAGGAAGCAAAGAAACACAAGTATTAGAATCGTTAAATGAACCACGTTATGCTTTCAGAATATCGTACACGTGTATGATTACGTGGAAAATTCTTTAGATGTAATACTTTGAGATCGCGTCGTACGTTCGTAGTATACATTTAGATCTTTTGGCAAAGTTCGACAGAGTGATGTTACTCGTAACGCGAATCATCAGGAACGTAACGGGAAAGAAAAAGAAAAAGAAGAAGAGAAAGAAAAAGACAAAAAGAAAAACGATTAATCAAGAACCGAACAAAAAAAAATAAAAAGAATCGAGTACTCGTTGCTATTATTTCGTATATGCGAGCGGTTTGTAGCAGGTAATCTGTTTGCTTGTTATTGAGAGATCGTATTACCGTTTCGGCACATAAAGTGGTCCAAGTCTCTAAATTGAAATCAACGCGTACACAACGACATCTTGTTCCGCGTCTGAACGCGAAAGCGAAGCGAACGCTTCTAGCATGGTTCGCGTGTATTAGCGTGTACTCGCGCGTAGGTACTTGTCAATTCATCGGCTCACTCGGGGTTATCTTTTAGCGGTAACGTTAAAAGATTAAAAGCTAATTTCCGTCGGAACAAGATGCGTTGCATGCCGCCGAAATTATTAAGCACAAATCAAATTTGTAGAGGAACGTGATTCGTAAAGTATTTCATTCTCCGTACCAAAGGAAAATGAGCAACGATGCTTGATCTTAGAATTTCATTATATTGCAACGAAGTATCTTACTTACCGAGACCGCGAGCAGCAACGTCTGTTGCGACAAGAATTGGAGCTTTTCCCGATCTAAAATCTGGAAAGTGATACCATCTTTTAAGAAAACTGTTGCGACCTTAACGTGGTCAATGACTGGTTATAGTTACAGTTGACTCGAGTTCGAGTTCCGCGACACTTGCCTTGTAAAACCCAATCCCTTTCTTGCTGTGTCTTATCACCGTGTATACAAACGGCAGGCCAGCCGTCTCTCTTCATTTTCCTAGCTATTTCGTCCACTCTGCGTTTCGTTTCGATAAACACTATCGTTTTGTTTTCGCTCTCCGCCATTATTTCTTTCAGAAGCGTATTCAACCTACGAATAGAGGAAAACAGCAATAACGATCGAGTCGGATTCGAATTAGGTCGGACGAACATCAACGCGATATTCGAATGGTTCTCCTCGACAACTTACTTGTTCTCTTTTTCGTAATCTTGACAAACATCGATGATTTGCAATATGTTATGATTTGCAGCTAACTGCAGGGAACCGACGTTGATCTGAGCATAATCTTTTAAGAAATCCTCGGCTAGATTTTTCACTTCTTTAGGCCATGTGGCGGACCACATCAACGTTTGCCGATCCGGTCTAATTTGTTCGATAATTTTTCTAATTTGGGGCTCGAATCCCATGTCCAACATTCTGTCCGCTTCGTCCAATACCAAATAGGTACATCTTTTCAAGTTTGTACGGTCAGATTCCAGGAAATCTAACAATCTACCTGGCGTGGCAATAACGATCTCCACACCGCCATCCAAGTCCCTGGCTTGTGTGCCTTTCGGGGCGCCACCGTACAAACATGTGTTTCTGATGCTCGACGAACGTCCGAAATCGTCGGCGACTTGTTGAATTTGCTGCGCGAGCTCTCTAGTAGGAGCTAACACCAACGCGATGGGTCCGTCCTTACGGCCCAATTTGGGTTGACTGTTGATATGCACGATTGCGGGTAATATGTAGGACAATGTTTTCCCTGATCCTGTTGACGCGATTCCAACCATGTCTCTTCCGCTTAAAGCGATCGGCCATCCTTGCGCTTGGATAGACGTAGGCTCGGTAAAACCTTGCCGCCTGGAAGTAGCAAACGACCGTTTAAATATGATAAATACAAGACTAATTCGAACGTAGTACTGAATGGATCCAACGATACTCGCTTAATCTCCTTGAGAACGTAGTCCGGAAAGCCTGTCTCTTCGAAGGTAAACACAGGATTCGGTATGTTCTTTCCCTTGAGCGTAATCTCTTTTTCGCTCCTGTATTGCTCGACTATTCGCAGGTCACGATTTTGAACGGATTCATGAGGTATGTAGAAATCTTTCTTGAACGGCTCCAATCTGCTGAGATCCCACCGTGGCTTCCTCAAATTTGCTCCGGGTTGACCACGAGCGTTTCTTCCACCTCCTCGATCGCGTCCACCGCTGCCACCCCAGTTTCTTCTGTCTCGTGGGGATCTGCTGCGAGACCTTGTGCGAGATCTGCGTCTCCTGTCTCGATCGCGACTCCGACTGTAATTAATCGCATCGTTGTTGTAATACGCAGTGTGGAACATTGTCGTCGTTCCACGAGTATTGAAACTACGATTGAGAATCCTCGATTCACGCTTATTACCGACCCTAGTGGATCGTCTAGTAGGGTACCCCTGGTGGTTCGTTGTGCGACTCGACACGCGAGATTTCTAACAATCTCGGGGAATCGGGGAAACGTAGAAGGTTAGACGAAATCGATCGACGAACCATCTTCGAAAGAGCTTCCGATCAACATTGTTTTAGCGTTTCCGCTTTACCTCGTCTACAGAGGCGGTCTCGATTCGACGGAATTTTTCCAAGACGTACGTGTTTAGTACCACCGACTACGTACATCGAGCATATTGATAACACGTACTCCAAGGCATCCTGCAAATATGCGCGCATGGCTGGCTTACCTTCTGTAGCGACCCATATTCAATTTCTCCTCGGTTTCGCTCTCCTTCTAATAGAACGTTTCGTACTACTGGTAATAGTAATAGTTACTCGAACGTAAAAAAAAGCCGCGAGATACTATGCAACTTGAAAAGCTTGAATCCAATCAGAAGACGCAAATGAAAGCGGCTTCTACACCGCGAACGACACGACTACGAGAAGGGAAGATGGTATCGTGAAATTGGAACGCATGCGCAACACCAACAGACGTTTCACTTTGGATCTCTGTGAAGTCTGAATTGTCGGCGAAAAATGGCAATTTCTGAATAACCATGATCATTGGTACGCGAAATAAACGACAAAAGCTTCGTTCGAGACGATAAAGTACATGTACATGTATGTGTATATTCTGATTACACGCATTGAAAAATTGCCTACTCGTGTAACCAGAACAGCGTGTCGTGTTACAGGCACGACAACTATTTATCGGTGCAAAATTGAATATAATTAGCTCGAAATGCTTGTCATACGACGGATTCGCTGGAAGAATGTTTTTAGACAATTGTAAGAATGATCTTGAAACGTTTCACGCGTTAGAAGCTGGGATTTGCGATAATTGGTTGCGTTCGAAGGTCGAAGCCCTCTAGCGTGAACACGACGAACCAGAAAGTAGCACGTATAACGACATATGTACATTTCCTAGGTAGCGTTTTCGACCGACGCAACGGGATAGGAGAGGAAAGGGGGAAGGGAGGACTTTCATTATGTATTTAGGTACTCAGGTATGTACAATAGAATCGGTAGAATTCGCGGTCGGTGCAACTGCGAGCCGACTGACTAAATCGTACCGAGTACGGAGTACTGCGACATTGCGCGCGTTCTCGTTTACCGCTTGTCGCGCCAGCTTCAGCAAAGCAGCAACCAGCCGTCAGTTGCCGTCAGTTGCTGTCGGATCTTCGAAGAGGAAGGACGTTCCGGTCGGATCGGCTGTATAGTGCCGTTTTCTTTTGTTTCCCCTTACGTAGGAGCTTTTGCCTACGGGATCGCGGTAACTAACCAGCTTTTATTCTGTGCTTGCGCTCGAACTGGTAGGAAATGTTGCCGGCGAAAGAGCACCGTGATACGTGCGTAAACTCGTACGTACCGTAGTGCGCGCGATCGTAATAGTACGTCGGCGACGATATTCGGAAACGTTGGAAAAATGCGTCGGTCAGGAACCGAAATTTCTCGCGACGCGATTGTTATTATGCGCGACTCGTTGCTCGGAACTTGTAGCGATGCGTTGCAACGAACCACGTACAAGGACTGTGAACGAAGTGAAAAGGTTACACGTCATAAAGCCGCAGGACCGAAATAGACCGCAAGAACTCCGTAAGAGCAAAAGGCGATAATGAATGCCGCGTGTAAAAACAACCTTGAACAGCGAGCGTACGTAGATCGACGGACGAGAATATATGAAAGACAATGCGCATAACGTAATAAGAGGAGACAGGGAAGAGGCGGTCGTGCGAGAAATGCGACGGAAAATCGTGAATCAAGACTGCTTCGCTTTCAGGACGATCGGTTAGCGTTTGCCGGTGCATCCTCTTTTTTTGGTCATGCGACAATCGGGCCACGATGAGAGACGGGACGATTACCACGCGTGCCGATGTTTACACTCAAGAAATTCCTGATCCGTCCGACAGGTAAGTCCAAATCTATTTTCCATTACGTCTATGTATGCAAATACATACGGTGTCCCTGTCTCGTCGGGGGGAGGGGGGGGGGGGCATAATTATCCGAGAAATTGTGAATCGGTTTTTGAGATCCCGTTATTCACCATCGAATTCAAGTATCGTACATTTGTCAGTATTCCGATCACTTTGAAGCGTTAACGGGTTATATACAGTCAGGAGGTGGCCCGAAAAAGCGATTTTGCAAGAATTTTTCCTGAGAAGACTTTTACATTTATTAATGTAAAAATTTGTACACATGTTATGGCAACTTTTAACAGTATTTTAACATTTTCTATTTGTGAAGATAATAATTTTGAAAGCTGCTATAGCTGATCTCCAGGACCTCCTCTCAAAAAAGGCGCCTTGCGATGACCACGATGTCTCTGGACTGGATCATCTAAAATGAAGAAACCAAACGGATTTCGTTAAAGTAATGTGTAATCTTGTAATTGATCGAAGGGATAAGCAAAATAAAATTTTTTTACAAAATGGCCGCTTCTAAAAAAAAATCGATTTTTCATCAAAATTTTGGCCTTAAATTGTTTAGAAAAAAAGAAATATTCATCGGTGAGAAAAAACCTTCGATTAATTACAAGATTATACATTACTTTAACAAAATCCGTTTGGTTTTTTCATTTTAGATGATCCAGTCCAGAGATATCGTGATCACCGCAAGGTGAGAGGAGCTCCTGGAGAGATCAACTATAGCAGCTTTCAAAACTATTATTTTTACAAATAAAAAATGTTAAAGTACAGTTAAAATTTACCATAATATTTGCAAAAAATTTTACATTAATAAATGTAAAAGTCTTCTCAGAAAAAAAATTCTTAAAAAATCGCTTTTTTGGGCCTCCAGACTGTATATAACCCCTTAAAAAACATCTAAAAACTTACATGTGCGTAGATACATACATACTTGGATAATTTGGTATGCCCGATCTTCCAAGGTAGGTAAACGAAACGCACACGATATGTCTCATTGTTAGCTGGTGTTCGTCGAGATTCGCACGCGAATCATGATGTAATTCTACGAAATGTTGTTGTTGTTATTTGAGAATGGCAATCATTTTTATTATGCGATCGTTTTCATACGATGCGCGACGCGTCTCATCGCGTCCTATCGATACCACCCTACGTCCTACGATGTCTGTACATATTTGGTTGCCTGGTATTGTCTTGAAACGTCTTGTTTTTTTAGTTCACTTATACTTTCTCACAGTCGATCGTTCGAATAAAAAAGAAATACATACCTACCGCTTGTCACGTATGTGCGGAGAGAGTTTTCGAAAGGTTTTTGTTTTTCCGTTTCGCGTTCATGTCCATACATACTGCTTTCAAACCGGTTTCACGTTGGCTCGGTTACTAGTGGATGTACGGTAAAGAAAGGAAGAAGACGGTCGAGAAAAGCGCTCGTCTCTCGCTCCAGTCTACTTACATACTTACGTGTGTATACGTAGCTCGTAAAGACGATTACATTATGGGTAACTATGCCAACCTCACGAATGGACATGAAACATGTTTTCTTCCGTGTACCTTTTTGAGCTTGCAATTAATCGTATCAAAGACACTGTGTTTTGACCAAGTAGTAAAGTACGATATTAGTAATTGTTGGTACATACATCATTGTCGAGACGGTTCGAGTTGGGTTTATCCGTCTCTGTCCTTTGTTTCTGCGCGTATGTTTGCCTGCGTCTACGATTCGTACACGCGGTACACGTAGTGTTCCTGATATCTCAACATTTTTCATTTCTCGAGAAATGAGAAATAAGACTATATTTCTTTTACCAAACTTTTATAAAGTGAAACATTACGCTTTTGTTTTGAAATAATGCGTCTAATGTAGAATCAGACAATCTGCTTCTTTTTTTTTTTTTAACAAAATCTGTAGCCGTAAAAAAATTTCTTCCATTTTGTGTGAATGATGGCTTTATACAGAACATCCAAAAGTTGCTGAAGATTGGGTGTCCTTTTTTCAGTGGTCTAAAAAATTTAGAATTCCTTTGTTAGAGTCCGAAATTTATTTTCTTCTGTCGCTAAACTCTTGAAGGCTATCAGCAATTTCTAATTCTAACTGTTTTTCCAGTAATAGTACCCCATTCTGAGAATCTGAAAGTTTTTCACTATTTCCATAAAAATCATTGTCATATTTTCCAAAAAGCCTGCTTAGAATTTGTTTTGTCGTTTTATACATATCTGCCTTGGATGTTAAATAAGAAAATGTATCTTCTGAATCTTTTTGCAGAGATTTTGGATTATGTAGATATTTCATAAGGGATACAACAATCTTATCTCTTCTTTTAAATATTTCTTCTATAATAAGAACAAGAAACTCATTACTCAATTCAGTATACAGTTTCTCTAAAGTTTTGAATAAGAATTTAAGAGAATTTCAGAATTTATATGTTATAAAATAAATGAGATTCCTAAGAAATTACCTATATTTAAATTTCTCGAGAGATACTGGAGTTTCTGGAAATAAAAAAATTTCTGGAAATTTTGGAAATAATCGTAAAATTTCTCGAGAAGGAACACTGGGTACACGCAAAAGCAGGGGAGTACGCGCGCCATCTTTTTCCTTCTTTCTCAATTTCTCCGTTTCTCCCCCACCCCTGTTACCGGTGTACGATTCGCTCGCCTGTTGGCCCGTTGGCAGTGTTTCGCTTTCGCGTGTCCTGCGTGTTTGTCGCTGGTCGCTCGTCGCTCATTTCACGAGGGATGCTGTGTAATTTTCATTCGATCGATCGGCAATCAGTTATTTTCTGATACATAAGCGACTATTATCGCGAGTGTTGGTTCAATAGTCGATCGTTCGATCGTGGAGTAATGCGTTTTAAAAATCCATTCGTACAGCGTGGCTTCTACAAGTAAGTTGAGCAAAACCGATCATTCGGTTTTTCGAGGTTAAACGTTTCCCCCTTAGTTCCGCCTCTTTTCCTTCGACGAGTCCTATTTCGAATTGTTGTTCGATTGTTTGTCTCTTCTATGTTTTTCATCGTAATGCTAGTCCGTGCACGTTTATCCACGGATTCGTCGATACTCGCCACGTCCAGCTTGTCTATCGTATTTCTCAGACGGTATGTCGCGAATTTTTGTTTTCGCCAATCAGAGAGGCCCTGTTGGGTGTAAGGAGTCCTTACTAAGGACCGACCCCTAGGAATACAAACTGACATCATTTGTACGTATTGCGAGTACGTACGCAGAGTGACGCTGTCGTCGCTGCGAGCGCTTTCATCGGCAATCGAGCCGCAAAGGGATGTTCGAACAACATTATCTTTCTACGTGTACATTACTATTCGATGTACGATTACACACTATTTGAAACAGCATCACTTTCTTCAAATTAGTCCAAATAACTTTAGTGTTTTCGAGAAGATAGAAGGATTAGTTTATTAGACGAGCTGTAAAATGGATATTGGTTACTTCGCTTACGAGTTATAAACGATTAAAAGTGTTAACATTTTCGATTGAAAATCGCACTTTTTATCGTTTATAAACCGTAAACCGATATCGGTGTAATTTTCAGAGTGGATATAATATATTCGAATCAATAGAACACATTGTTTAAATTTTCAATACAGGCTCAGATAAAAAAGCTGAAGGAACAAACTTTTACTATTTCTTTTGCGATTCGAACCAATTCAAATTGTTTTCAAAATTTTTGTACTCCTCGTCCAATAAACTAATGCTTCTAACTTCTCAAAAACATTAAAGTTGTTTGAACTAATTTGAAAAAAGTTGTGCTGTCTCAAATAGTGTGTAATCAGTTTTGCTCCTTACTGTGTATTGCGGCCATTTAACAACGAGTGTACGTTGTAAAATGGATATTGGTGGCTTCGCTTACGAGTTATCGCGAGTGTTGGTTCAATAGTCGATCGTTCGATCGTGAAGTAATACGTTTTAAAAATCCATTCGTACTTTTAATAGTTTATAACCCGTAAACCGATATCGGTGTAATTTTCAGCATGCATATAATTTATTCGAGTCACTAGAACACATTTTTTAAATTCTCAATACAGGCTCAGGTAAAAAAGGTGAAGGAACCAAATTTTACTATTTCTTCTGCGATTCCTACCAATTCAAATTTTTTTCAAAATTTTTGTACTCCTCGTCCAATAAACTAATGCTTCTAACTTCTCAAAAACATTAAAGTTGTTTGGACTAATTTGAAAAAAGTTATGCTGTCTCAAATAGTGTGTAATCAGTTTTGCTCCTTACTGTGTATGCAGCCATTTAACTACGAGTGTACGTTTTATATTGGCTCAGAACGTACTCGCGATTGATTTGCATAAATATCGTACGTGGACGTGAACTTGCTTACCTACATACCTGAACCGAAAGGCCGACTATTTTGCCCGTGACACGCGTACGAAAAAAAAACCGGTTTTGCTGTGACACCGTCGCTAATGCTCGCAGCGATCTCCAGGCTCGCATCTAATTCGTGGGTTGGACACTGGTTTCGTTAGGCGCGGCGCACAGTGGGTAATTTGGACGAAATCGGATTCAAAATCACAGAACTTTCGATAGAAATGAGGTAGAGCGATGAAATTTTTTTTAAATTAAAGCTCAAACTTTGTAGAATATGGGAAAAATAGGGAGATTATTACCATCCAATCATTTCAACGAAAAATGATTTCATTAGTTTTTGTCACAAAAATCTATTTTTTGCAAAATCCTGAGGTCGTAGACAAATTTTGAGACCAGATTTGAAATCAGCGTAAAAAATCTAAGGCAAATGATGTATCGCATGTTAAAAAAATTTTTTCCGCGCGTGGTATTGGAAAAACCAAAATTTTCTTGAATTTCTGCACGTTTAACGAATTTCCTCAAGGTTAAAAAACGTTCGTACCACAATCTCCCTATTTTCCCATATTCTACAAAGTTTGACCTTTAATTTAAAAAAATTTTTATCTCTCTACCTCAGTCCTATCGAAAGTTCCTTGATTTTGAATCCGATTTTGTCTAAATGACCCACTGTGTTACTTTATAAAAATAACATGAACGTATTGATCAAAGTTTGTAGCCATTTTTTCAAATAATATATACCCAAAGAAATCAATGTGTTAAATAATTGCTCATGGATGCATTTTTACAATCTCAGTATTCGCAATTTAAAAATATTAGAATCCGTCATTTTCACGGGTCCCGTATTTCTAGTGTTAATAACAGTAGAGATTAATATGAAAATAGATTGGGGGTTTGTTATGTAATTACTGAAAAACGATATCAATCTCGGCTGCGGTTTTGTGAAACTTTCGTTCGACGAATATTCTTTTCCAGTCCCTATCGACGAGATCCTTTTACTCGACGGATATCGTTGTACGGCGTATCGTGTATCGATATTTCGAATAAGATCCGAATCGTTGATCTACGCGTGGACAAGTTAAACGCGTAGACGCGGTGGCGAAAAACTATTTCTAATTCTTCGATTGCTACCGGTGCGCCGCACAGTGGGCAATTTCGACGAAATTGGATTCAAAAACAAAGAACTTTCGATAGAAATGAGGTAGAGCGATGAAATCTTTTTTAAATTTAAGCTGACACTTTGTAGAATATGGGAAAAATAAGATTTTTTAATAAAAAAATTTTTTTTATTAATAGTATTGGAAAAACCACAATTTTCTTAAAATTTGTGCAAGTTCAACGAATTTTCTCGAGGTTAAAAAGCGTTCGTACCATAATCTCCCTATTTTTCTCATATTCTATAAAGTTTCGAAAGTTCTTTGAGTTTTAATCCAATTTCGCCCAAATTGGCAAAAATGGCCAAAAAGCAGAAAAAAATCTGTAAATACGAAACTATCCAACGAATTTGTGGAAAGATTGCCACAGGTACAACGCTTATTTAGCAAAAATAATTTTTTTTACTAATCGGTAATCTCTGTTTTCTGCTCATTTTTTATTTACTGAGGGATACAACAAATCCTTTAATAGATTTTGGTCTGGCTCTAGTCGTTTTGGCGAGGTATAATATTAAACTAAGTTTGTGTAAAAAATCTGGACACCCTTCGATACACCTTGACCGCAATGTAAGTTGAAATATCAACTTTCAGAATTTCCAAGAATGAATCGTGCGGAAGTTGCGGTGTATTTGATATTTTAGGTGAATTTTTAAGGAATATTTCCAAATAATAAAGGAAGATGTGAAATGCATATAATTTATTAATTCTTTATGTATAAAAAAATTATTTTTATAACCGTCAGAAAAATGCCTGTTGGTCCAGTGAACGAAATATCTGTTTATTTAACAAAAAAAAAATCGTTATTAAATATCTTTTTATATGTATGAATGTCACATTTATTTTTGTTATCTACTATATATCCCTTAAAAATTTCACTAATGAACATAAGACTTGCTTATTTAAGATAAAGAAATTATTGTTAAATTTTTTTATTTAAACAATTAATTCTAACTAACTATTTCACATTTTTCTTCATTATAAATGACCTATCCCAACAAAATTTCATCTGAAACATCAAATAATCGTGACAACCGCGCGATTCATTCTCGGAAATTCCTTACAAAATTGCGGCGAAAGTATCTCGAAGTACTATTAGGCTATGCAAAAAAAGTTTCTTTTCTATAAAAATCGACAAATTTATCAAATGGATTTTTTGCCGCCTTGGCACCATTGTGCGGCGCCTCATCGATGAAACACGAGTCAATAGAACACATTTTTCAAATTCTCAAAACAGGCTCAGATAAAAAAGCTGAAGGAACCAACTTTTACTATTTCTTTTGCGATTCGGACCAACTAAAATTTTTTCCAAAATTTTTGTGCACCTCGTCCAATAAACTGATGAATTCCCAGGAGCGAAGAAATGGTTATTTACCAAGCGTATATCTCCGTAAAAAAATGTTCTTTTTAAACCTGACTTTGGCACATCATGCACGCAATATTAGGCTGTACAAAAATAATTTCTTTTTTATAAAAATCGACAAATTTATCAAATGGATTTTTTTCCGCCTTGGCACCGTTGTGCGGCGCGGGGGCGTAACATCTTTCTTCGGATCGATTTCTATTGGAGAGGAAGGACTGGCTGGATTTCTTTCGGAGGGCTTTATAACGGTTAAGAAACCGGCGACCACGTGAAAACTATACTTGTCGCGTGGGACGCGAGACGGTCTTGTACATATTCACGCTTCTCACAGTAGTTCCATCGTTGCCGTCGAGCAGTTGCGCTTCGATCGTCGCACCGAGTTGCTCGTACCGAATCACCCTAAACTTCTTTACGAAAGTACACATTCGAATTTACCAAATCCAGCGATATAGTTAACGATCGTTGGATGCGTCGAAATTGTTCGCCGGTATGTTGATTCTACGACAGCTAATTAGCGAATGGTAATTACCATTCGGTGCCTACCGCTGTGTATTTAGCTTGACTGTGCAACTTCAAGGACGTTCAACAATTTCTTGGAGAACCCTCTTCCTTCATGAAGTAGATTCGAAGAAAGAACAAACAAATTCGGCAACGCGAGATTACATATAGATCGATGTTGTTCGCCCAATACTAATTGCAAACAGTATCGCGATGGAACTCGTAAATACGTGGATAACTCGTACGGTCCCTTTTTTTTTCATTTTTAACCTGGATCCGATAATTGAACAGTATACAGTGACTCTTACTAATATTCGGACGCTTTTGAAAATCGTATACCTTCGTTAATATTGGACCATACGACTTGGATTTTCTTTAAAGAAGTTAACGCTATTGGTTGTTACATGAAGTGAAGACAAATTTTTACAAAAATTGCAATTGGTCGAAATTCCAGAGAAAATACTAAAAGTTGCATTCTGCAACTTTTTTATGCGGACTTGCATTGAAAATTTAGATAGTACGATTTGTAGATCCGTAGGAATTATACATATTCCGAGAATTTCGTCAAAATCGGTCAACGCTGCACTGAGCTACAGATGTTTCGAAATGATCACACAAGGGTGAAATTCCCTGACAAGGTCAAAATTCTGCGACTTAAAATTACAAGTTTTCATCGTTAAACTTTTTTTTTTTCATTGCAACGTTGGCCGATAGATGAAATATTTAGAATATGTATAAGTGATACAAAACGTACTCTTTAAATTGTTAATATAAGAATAATATAAGCATAAGAATAATATATACAATTTAATATAAGCATAAAAAAGTTGCAGAATACAACTTTTAGAACTTTCTCTGCAATTTTAATCAAACAATTTTCTCACGTTATGTAGCGATCCACTTGTTCTAACTTGTCAGAAAAATTCAAGTAGTATAGTCCAACATTGAGAAAGTTATGCGATTTTTAAGATCGTCCGAATATTAGTTGGAGTCACTGTACGTATTACATCTTGTACGCTTCTCTTTTCGAACGCGCTGGCTCGCGTATTCTTGCATGGGCTTCGCATGCTATTCTCCTTCGTCTCGTGTTTCGTTTCGTAGAATGAAACGGAATTGAATGAACAATGCACGTATTTCAATCGATAGAATCTACGATCGCGTTATTGGGCTCGATTAGCTCACAGAATGCATGCTCGACTTTGATCTGGACGGACCGTTTCTGGCTTCTTCTTATCCGTTTCTTTTCTTTTTTTGTTGCATCTTCTCCCATTAAAATCATCGCAATCGTTGCATGATGCGCATGGATCGTTAAATCGAATGCGGCTGAACATCTCTGCCCGCTTGTTTTCCCTCCCCATCCTATCCTATCCCTTTGACGATGTTATTGGCACCGATATGAAAAGCTAATTTTTCAATTTGTCGAAGAAACCAGGACAAACGTGGTCGTTGAGTTTTCTCGATCGATAATCGATGATGCTCCTTCCAAGCGTCGAAAGAGACTGGTGATTTGATTTCCGTGATTCGCCTCGCCTCTCCTCGCCTCGCCTCGCCTTGCCTCGCCTCGCCTCGCCTCGCCGCGAACAAACCGAAAGTATGTGATCGGTGATGTGTGCGGTTGGAATTTGGAATGAAACAGAAGGACGACAAATGCGATACGCGATTCGCAGCACCGAAGCGAGAGGATCTACGATTCGAGAGAGAGTTTCGAAGCATCGACAACAACACCGGGTCTAATCGATCTAACGAAACGGTAGAGCCACGATTCCAAACAAATGGACAGGCAAATCTATTTTTATGCTACTCTGACGTCGGAGGAAAAGAGTAGAATGCAACCTTGTACGAAGGCTAGGTGGTACGTCTTGTTCCTAACACTTTCTATACGGAATAGACTCGTTGTTACTTTAGAAAACTACCGTCGAGGAATGAAATTCGAACGAAAGGGGTTTCGCTTGTCTGCTAGTCTTACTACATTGCCTGTTGACCTGGGTCTACGCCCTTCGTTTCTGCACCCTTCTGTCTCGTCGTCCCATATCGTAACCCACGTGTTTCAATGCCTATTCCAATTATAGTTTACAGTTTGTCGGTTCAACGGCGATAGAAGTTTGTTTGCTAAGAAATTAGGATATTCCAATCGAGTTTCTCGCTTACACGAGAGACTACCGACAGAGACCCACAGAGAATAGATTGTTGTACCTCGTTGGTTAGAAGGAACCATTTTCAACGGATAGAGCGTCTTGTTCGTTTCGACGACCACTCGCTGGTTTGCTACACTTTCTAGTGTTCCTGATTTCTCAATATTTTTCATTTCTCGAGAAATGAGAGATAAGACTATATTTCTTGAAAATTCTCGAGAATTTTTAATAAAATAGAAAAATATTGGGAAACTTTTATAAAGTGAAACATTACGCTTTTGTTTTGAAATTACTTCTTAAGGGGGCTGGCAGGCATTTGACCTTGACTGTCACGCTATGTTACGCTGTGCTCTTCTTTCTAAACATTTTACGTCTCAAATAACTAAGTAATCAATTAAAAATGCACACTACCGCGTTTGTACATGTCTTTGTTACGTCTGTCTACCAACTTTTCTTCGATACGAACACTAAATCTCTCGAAATTAAGGCCGGCATGGTTTGAAATCCATATATGTATGCAAAGGTCGAAATCTAGACAAACTGCCGCTTCAATATTGCAATCGGAAATTTAGAAGTGGTCAATTGTGTTTCCTAAAAGTCCAATCTACGTCTGTATAGAGCCCAAATTGCGCATTTCTACCTTATCGTGGAGTAATTTGTGATATTCGGCAGAAAATTCGAATTCTGAAGCAAGTATGACGTCACAAGATGGCGGCCGCTGAGAGATTCACTTAATTTCTATACAGACGTAGCAAAGACATGTACAAACACGGTGGTATGCCTTTTTAATTGATTATTTACTTGTTTAAGATGTAAAATGTCTAGAAAAAAGGGCACAGCGTAACATAGCGTGACAATCAAGGCCAAATGCCTGCCAGCCCCCTTAAGAAGCATATTGCGCGAATGATGGCTTTATACAGAACATCCAAAATTTGCTGAAGATTGGGTGTCCTTTTCCCAATGGACTCAAACATTTGGAATTCCTTTGTTAAAGTCCGGAATGTATTTTCTTCTGCCGCTAAACTCTTGAAACTAAATTCTTGAAGGCTATCTGTAATTTCTAATTCTAACTGTTTTTCCAGTAATATTCCCTCGTTCTGAGGATCTGAAAGTTTTTCACTATTTTCTATCATTCACAAAAAGTCTGCTTACAATTTGTTTTGCCATTTCATGCATACCTGCCTTGGATGATAAATAAAAAAAATGTATCTTCTGAATCTTTTTGCAGAGATTCAATTATGCAGATATTTCATAAGGGATACAACAATCTTGTCTCTTCTCTTAGATATTTCTTCTTTAACAATAACAAGAAACTCATTACTCAATTCAGTATTCAATTTTTCTAAAGTTTTAAATAAGGTATTGAAGACAATTTAAGAATTTATATGTTATAAAATAAATGAGATTAATAAGAATTTTCCTAGATTTAAATTTCTCGAGAAATGAGGAATAATCGATTATAAAATTTCTCGAGAACACTACATTTCAACGAATTCAATGTTGTTCTCTGCTTTCAGCGTGATCGTAACCAGCGAGTCTGCGCTTCTGCAGACTTCTATGCCTGTGGTGAACTACGATGAGCCGGACAACGAGTCGCATGGACACGAACATGGACAAGGAGACAGAAACAGGGGCGGAGTCGGAGACGGAGACGGAACCCACGTTGACCAAATCGTGAACTCGACGGCCACGTTCGGCGCGCATCCAGCGAGCAGTAACCAGCCGACTACGTATACCGAAGCCACCGAAACCGACCACCATTGCACCGAGGCGATCGAGAACGACGACGTCTGCGACGTAGGCCCGCTGCCGCAGGCCGTTGCTCTATCGATTGCTAAATCAGCGTTCGAATTCGGATCGGATCCCGACGGTCGCTCGGAGCCGCAGACCCACTCGGATCAGGAGTCCTCGAGGATCTCTCGAATCCATAGGAATGGGCTTGACACGGACAAAAAGAAACCGGTCGTTCGACGCAACGACAACTCTTGCGTCGTCGACTGCATATATTTCACGCAACAGTGTTGCGAATGCGTGATATTTTAATTTAGTTAGCCGCCCGGCCAGGAAAAGATTTTACCGAACCAAGATGCACGAGCAAATTGTTCGCGAGACGCGGTCGTGGCGATAGGATCGAGCGTCATCGATCGAACGCACGAAAGAACGCTTCCGAGAAGTATCGTTATTCTTCATGCTTCGTGCCACGTGCCTAGGGAAGAAGGTTCGAATCGTCGGCCTATTATATCAGGTTACCGCCGTCGCATTTTTTACTTTTCCGGTCAGATTCCGATTCAAATCATTCCAATTGCATCCGGTTGCATAGCGCATCGTTGCGACTCTACTACCTGCATACACGGCAGCATACCATACTATTCAATTCGGAATGCCATAATTATTTATTACGCGAAATTGCTAGATTAAAAAGACATTTATTATTGTTATTATAATAATTATATCGATGCGTACAGTGCTGCTGCACACACTCCAGCCGAAAAGCATAGTTGGTAAAATATTGCCTTGTAGGAGTTTGAAAAAGACTGCTCAAGTGCCGATAACACGTGCTATTTTGTACGTGCGTTCTTTACGAGTTTCCTTTTTGGGACGATGATATTATGATAAAAAGATTGTACAAACATTTTTTACATTTCCAAAGAATGTAATATCGGACGTAAATTTCACAAACATAGAAGAGTTGCATGCAGATCTAAGGAACTTCCAACAGTATAACAGAAACGATTTGCGTACGTCGCACAAGTTTTTCAAAACGATTAGAGTACGCTCGAGAAGAGATCTACTGCCATGATAGTTTACAACAACATCTAAATACACGTTTGGTAGCTACCTTTGCTTTTGTAGACTTTCCAGAAAATCATAGTAGATACGAGCAATTCTATCGAAGACTGTTTCTGCTCGTGTCCGCATGTACGAATATACATATCGACCGTTTCTTATAAAATACTGTAGTATCATTGTCAGGATCGCTAAATATTTGAATGATCTATGTAACGAGATAATCATTATTTAAAAACGAATCGACTCGCCGGATTTCTTGTTCTTTTCCTACGATATTACGGACATTTACATTTTTGCAGAACAGAGGAAAGTAGTAGCAAAATTCGTCGAGGATCGTTGAGGATAGAAAATGTGATTGATATATTTTCTGAATATATATTATGATATAATATAATATACGATACGATACGATACGACACGATTTAATATCGCGTAATGTAATGTAACGTAATGCCACGTGACAAAATAATCTAGAAATGGATAAATCGATCGTACAATTTTGTAATAATACAGAAACGTTTGCGCAACTATATTCTTCTACTTATGGTTAGATGCGTTTCTGTACAATATCGCTGACCGTTCTTTGATAAAGACACGACAGAGAATAAAAAATAATATTCTAAAAACGTGCGTAGCGCTGGTTAGTGTAATGAAACTTTTGACGTTTCCACTTGAAGTATAATATAAATTTATATTTACAAAATAATTAATTTACGGTAGATCGTTAATTAATATTGTTTCTTTCTAGACGAATCTCAGATACCGAGAGACTGGTATTCCTCGTTGCGTACCGCTCGTTAGTATTGTTGAAATACATATATTTCTACCTAATTTATAACATTACTATTCACTAACCAATAATAAAATTTCATTTCACTAGTTTTAATTCTATAGAAATGAACAATACGTAAATAAGAAAAGTAATATCTCGTCTCGACTATTTTTGTAACGGAAAACGAATTTTAAAGCTTACAACCTACGTAATGGCAATTTAGTTAATGGCAGCTATGCTATAACCGTAATGTGTATTGCATCTAAGTCTGTATCTTGCAAGATGAAATATTAACAATTGTACACAGCCTGACGAAGAACTATTTACAAATTAAGCAGCTATACATGTATGTGATATACGGTTTAGGAGATGTAAAGAACACAGTATTTTAATCTATCGACGATTTCTGTCGCCTGCCTTGAAAGTCTCCATGATGGGAACTTAAAACGTCCACCCCTGTTAATATTTTTCTACGAATATGTGCAATAAATAAGGACTGCTACGTTGTAACAAGAAGCAACTGTGACACCTTAATCGCGAACATGCAACGTTACGTAATTGCACGCAAATCCAAGTTCGGCCAGAGTCGTTGAAAACTCATGGAAACGATGTCGACGTCGCGTCGTTGTCGAGTGAATTTGACTTGTTCCAGAGAACGCGAGCACAGAGTGTCGGAGTATAAAGATAAAGAAGAGAGGAATTGTTACATCGGGCTACTAAATAACAGATCGATCATTTTCTATTTTACAAGATTGTACTCAACAATTCGGATACACTTTTCATAAATACGATCTACGGTATATCGTGTACGAATAGCACGCGAACTTATTTACCACAGAATAGAATACATTCGATTAGAAATACACGCTTCTAAATCGGGAAATTAGTAAAAAATTGTGTATAAATAGTTAATTAGTTGGTAATGTACAATATCTGTGCTTCTTGTTGTGGTATAATGCTGTAGAAAAATTTTGCAAGAAAGTGATAGAACTTTTGGAAATTCGTGCTGAAAGACGAATTCGACACGACCAGTAGTGGTGGTGGTGGTGATCACCGTGCTTCGTTGGATCAATTGACTGGCCTTGAAAAATACTTGGTACTGGTATTCTGCTAAAAGTGTAGATTTGTATACTTTGCTCGTTAGCTCGCATCGGGTTACGACTCGTGTATGGGAAGCGGATGTCCTTCGGAATTGAATACCCATTTATCCAGATCTATCAGTTGCCTCGTATCGTCGAATAGTAAGTACAAGTACTTCAGAGTTTCGGCAAACCAGAAGCTTTCAGTCATATCTTGTTGTCGAGTATCATGAATATTTCGTACATTGCCGATACTGGTGTAACCTTTGTCCACCTTCGTGTAATTTTCAAAAGCCTATGTCGAGGGAACAACATTGAACTCAACTGTATTCTGTATTACGAAAAAGCGTCGATCTACTTACTTGAAATATTTGCCATCCCCAGTCTTGGAATGTTTTATTTCCAGTAAAATACCACATATAAAACAAACTTTCAATGAATTCTGGTCTCAATAGATTATGAGCGTCGTGTATTTTCACGTACATGTCCATCGATTTCTTTTCTTCTGCGTTCTAGAAGAAATTATATAAGATATAGCTGTGATTTTAATTAATTAAAATTCATCTGCTTGATCTATCGATTAACGGATATTGACCTGAATATTGAAGTAAGTAATTTCCGGCGCAAGAAACGTTGGTTGAATAGCATACGTCTGATAACAAGTTTTCACAAGTTCATTCGCAAGATCCATATGTTCGGATGGCAAACCGTGATGGACTCCCAAAGCTAAAGTACCTGGTAAGTAACACGTGAGGTGGTCCTATAAATGAAATATTTTGAACGTCGGTATCGGTACACGCTCGAGAAATAAGGACTTAAAATAAGCAGGTAAGGCTTAGTAATTAATTCAATTAATTAACTCACCATTTTTGGCTTGATTTCTTTCGTTGCTCCAACTAGTTCAGCGATAAAAACAAATTTTTTGCTCGCTGTTTGTTTCACAAGATGTTTCTGTGTTCCAGAAATCCCTAACAAGTAATCATCTCGCAAACTGAAAACATTTCGGAACAAGTTATTCGGTTAAATTGACATAGAGCATCTCCGAAACGAACGAAAGTAATATATGTATTTATGCTTCCGTTGAAGCATACATTCGAGGGTACTAACTAATTAATAGTTTTGCCGGTTTGAAGCCATTGTTTCAGCAAATATTCGTAATAACTGTCGCCGCGTGCACCAAGCGTGATCGTTGCAAACTCTCGAAATTGTCCAGTGTTGGCGTTAATGAATATGGGTACTAAACCATCGTATTTCTCCAACTGATGCACATGTTCGGACACCTTTTCTACGGCTTCCTACGAGACAATACGGTTACAGCAGCCGTAAACGAACATAATGAAACTCTACACGATTAACAGCATTCTGGACGTAGTGAACAAGAAAATATACCTCGTATTTTGGTTCCCCCGTACTGCGAGTAAGATCTCGAAATTCTAATTGAATCGAGGTGACTTCGCTGGTGCTGCTGTCAGGACCCCATTTAGGGCTATGCGCGGTATTCGTACCAAGATTTACATCGGAATACGGAACATCAGATGAAGTGGAAAATGCTGGCATCAGACGATCGCCTAACTCTGCCTGTACAATTGATATTCAAAGTGTATCGTTACGCTGTCGCAATAGTTACGTTACCATATCATATCAGTTTATACAGTGTAACGTAACGTAATATTGTATGCAATATAGTATCACATAATACTATCCTCGGAAAGTCATAGGAGAGACTTACAGCTTTATTTAAAAAAACCTTATCACCCGATAAATGATATGCCGATAATAGCCCTCCTAATACCCTAATGGTAACTTCGAATAAATTAACGTCCCTATTTAGAGTAAATACTAAACTCTTATCAACCCACGCCTTGGCTTCTAAAAATTCTGTAAAACAAACGGATCACTCAATTAAAGTTTACACGATAACAGAGTACATTGTTCGGTGAACATTTTCGAATGACTCAGTAATCGTACCGTTATTTAAACCCATTATGTACATAGTATCCAGGGAATCGACTATAGTCAGTCCCAAACCGAACCATTCATGGTATTTCCTGGAAATAGGCTTGACGGTATCGTGACCCCAGGCATATTCCTTGTATCCGTTCCATGAATGCTTAAACGCGGCAACTACTGCCTTTTGTCTACTATTTTGCGGACCTAAAATTCAGACAGCTTGTATAAAAGTAGAACTCTTAGATTGTTACCCTGTATGTAGCTCGGCGCAACATTACCATTAAATTTAAACGCGTTTGGCTTAGGTTGAGGAGGCTCCCCGATTTGATCATCGTCCACTTGGTTTATTTCTGGTTGGAACTCGGGCTCCTCTATAACCTCCCCGCCATCTTTGCGTTCTTGGTTCGTGTTGTCTACCACAATATCTTCTACAGCCTACGAATTTCATTATAATACAAGCATCTGTGCAATGCGAGACAACACGCGTAATGTCTGCAAGTATCAACGATAAATTATCATATTTGCCATCGTACCTTTTCATATTTAATAGTATCTTGCGCAACTTCTATATTATTGTAGTCGCCCTCATCTAAGATTCCATTCTTATTATCGCCGGGCAACAAGTAGAATATAATTAATATAATTGTAATGACTATAAAGTAAAGGATGTTCCTTTGAAACCTCGACAACTGATTCCATTGCTACAAGAAGAAACAACAGGGCAATCAATGAAGCGTAAATCGTTATTATCTTTTCCATTGTAAACATGAATGAAAACTATTTCAAAAAGTGCAAAGAATATCCTCGAAAGCAGTTTACCCTCCAAAGACTGCGGGATGTTCCTCGTGCGAACGTTGCGCTCTCCTGAATATTTAAACTAATATAGTCCGTCTTGGCGATATCTTTCGGCGGAAACATATTTCGCTCGAGGTTAAGTTGTTCTGGCGAATACAATGACAACCGAAGCCAGAACGCTCCAAGAAATAATAGTACCACTGAGCCACATTAACTGCGATAGTCTTCATTTATGCGATGCGGATAAAACATATTTGTCGTCGAATACACGTTGGCCGACCACGACACGAACTTACAGGCAGCCAGTGTCCTCTAAACGCGAATCATTCGATCGACGACGGTATCAAAACCTGATCCGGTGATCCTACGACCCTACGAATGTTGAGCGGTGAGTGTTGACAGTATGCCGGGGCATTCCAGCTGTGTTCAACCTGCATTATATCGCTATCGCGTCCTGCCTTCCCGGTAATGATACTTGCCACGCATCGCACAATAGTATTGCATACACCAGTTTCTTCGTACAAATCGCCAAATGTAATTTCATCTACATAGGTATGTAACCATATAGGTAAATAGTATGCGCATGTATATTTACGTATGCGCATGCGACACGACGACGACGACGACAACAGACACACTATCGAGATCTTTCGATTTTTTTGTCGTAAGTGTTGGCTAACCCTATCGAACGATTAGAATTATCGAGCTACTTTTGGATCACCCGTTATTCGATCACGTGCGTTCCCTATCACGGTGATTTTTCACAGTGATTCGTGATTTTCGTGATCGCTTCCGATTGGCGGAGAGCATAACTGTTCTTTGCTCAAATCACAGAGACATAACCTATATGTTCTATATTACCGACATCGAAACAATATTGCGAGTTACGTCAGTTACATCGCATCAAGTTGTGTCACAGCTGTACACTTCTCAGTTTCTCGTTAATTCCCCGATGATCGATGATAATAATTGTTTTGAAAATAAAGAACGAAATAGAAGAATTTTAACGACTTTATTACATATTGATTAAAACAATAACATCATTGGAATATCAATATGGATTCGGCAGTAAAGGAACTATACTGCATTTGAAGTTGGTTCTATAGTCTAGTCATGATTAGTCATTGGTTTATACGTCAGAAATTTTCGCAGAGAACAACAGGCCAGAATACGTGTTCGATTAACTGCATCACAGTAACGTACTTAGTAAATTAATGCGGCATGTCTTGCAATATTTGTCAAGCGAAATTCTCATTGTTCACTAAAGAGGTGAGCGATCTTTTGTACATACGTTTTATAATGTAGGTTATGTTGCACTGTTTTTTCTCCGATTTAAACGAGATAAATTTGATGTTTCTAACTGCAGCGTAATCGAGACTGCAACCGACTGTTGTTTATCACAATTTTATTTTCGCATTCTTTCATTTCATCGTTATGGCATTTAGGTTGGTTGTCCAGGTTGCGGTTTTTCGTGTTGCGGCAAGTGCCTCAAATACAAGTGTACCATTGCGGATGGAAAAGTAAAAAAAGTCTGTGGACGTTGTAACAATAAGTATAATTCCACGAAGAGTGGAAATTCCATGGCTGACAATACAGACATGTCGCAAGAGCAGGGTGAACACTTTGTGCCGGTGGATATTACTAAAAAGTAACGTACTCGTATTTACGTTCCTCCCAGATTTATTCACGATCTGTACGACAATGTAATTTATTTATTAGGTTGGATTCCTTGGAAAATCCAGCAAAGCCACCCATCATAATGTACAAACATGCCAATCGCTGGGAGAAATTCAAGAGGGGTTTAGAACCTGCCGATCAGGAGATAGTAGATAGATTAAGAAAATTAAAAGAGGAGGACAAAACTACGGCTTTGAGCGTAGACGAAATAAGGAAACGACTGGCGTTGTTGAAAGACGAAGAGCCTGGTATTGCCGGTAATAGCAAAATAAATGTAAGCCTTAAACGCTAAGAGAGGCAATATCGAGTAGTTCCGCTACAACCATGCGGTGTATAGTCACTTTATCGTTTCTAGATACATCCAGTGGACACTAGAACCGATCAAGAAAAAACCGATAATTTGATTAAAGAATACTTGGGGCAGTTGAAATTGTCGTCGAGTAACGACCCTGATAGCGAAATTCTGTCAAGACTGAGATCATTGCAGGATCTGAGCAACGTACACACAAAGGTGGTAAACGTATTTCAGAGGAACAATAATTCTCGTTAGTCTCGACATTGTATCACGAATTGTTTGGCGGTTTAGCAGTCGGGCGATTCCATCGACGACGACGACGATGACGGAAACGAGGCACGCGTAACGGCGAAATTAATCGCGAAAGCTCTGGCAGAAGCAGCGTTAGAAAAAAAGTATGAAGAGGACATGGACGAACTGGAGGAAATGGAGATCGATGTATGCAACGTTGTTTTTTTTTTGGAACTTCGGAAAGGAAAGAAATAGAATAATCATCTTGTTAACGACGTTACGATTGCAGGTACCAAAGCACACCGACTGGGGAGACAAGAAGGAAGAGGAGGAGGACGACGAAGAGGAGAAGCCTACGTGCGTTATGTGCGATCAGACTAAAAATTTAGCTAGATGTTTAGGTTGTCACGGTGATCTTTATTGTCCCGTATGCTACGAAGATAATCACGACGAGTTTGAGATGAAAAAGCACAAAAAGGTTCCAAACCTGTAGAAAACCGACTATTCGATGCAGGATTATTTGGAGTAAATGGAATTACCATTGGAGAAAACACGAACGGGACACGAATTAATCGGAGAGATTAGGATTTCTTCGAACCTCGATCGGAAGCAAGTAAAACACAATGCAGGCATCAAATTAAACCGATAAGTATGATGAAGAGAAGAGGGAGGGTGTCTACGCGCGTTACGTGTAATCGGACACCAGATTTAGAGTAACGTTTACGTTGTAACGGTGATATTATTGTCGCGTATGCTACGAAGATTGCTCGCTTGCTGTAATTGAAAAAGCACAAAATTATTCTACCCTATATGGCAGAAATTTTCGAAAAAAATGCTTCTCGACGAGTAGTACCAAGCACAATTTGAATTTTGGCTCACCAGCCAACAATGTTCGTGAAAACTTTACCACCAGTGTCTGTTAAAACCTTGCTGTCGGGGTAATAGGGGTACTACCATCGAATAGAAGCATTCCTCGCATTTTATGCGTATCAACACGCACACAGCACGCGCAAACACACACACACACACACACACACACACACGGCGACGACAAATAAACACGATCTATCGAGTTCAGCAGTTGCAAACAACTAGTCAACACGTACATGTGCTTAACTGAAAAATAGTTTTATAATGTTATCGATCGATACGATGTAATTAATAACGTAATATACACGCTTTTGCTGTAACCCTACGGATTTTCCATCGATTGTTTCTTCGTGTACTATGCGTGCACGATTACCTCTTGGACCTAACGATCTAATAATTACTCGGAATACAGTAGCATGGATTTCCACTTACCGTGAGCTGATCAATCGTGGAGTAACGAATCGTGGTTCAATTGTCGCAGTGAATTCGGGCAGCTGGTCTAGAATGTTGGTAAGAAACGTTCGACCGACATCTTTAGCGGGATTCCCCAGAGGCAGTTGGCGTCGCGACGCAAAAACCTGCTCTTCTCAAAATCTAAGCAGCCGCCTATTTTTAGACGTCTCGTATGCACGCACCGTGCCAAGTTTTCGACGACGCTCGTATCGGATGCTAACAAAGTGTGTTCACGCTTCTCCATTTTAATTGCATTAATTCCCAACGATTCGATTCTCAGACCAGCGATTATTGGATCGAGTCGATGGAAATTCATTGAGAATACTTACGTAACAAGCGGAAAACATTCCGATTCTGCATACTCCGTACCGTTGCGCGTATTGACAATTCGGAGAAACGATCGTTTAAATCGGTTTGCAAAATATTTCGACTCGATTGGACGTCCGTAAGATTTTCGGTAGCTAAACGAAAGCACGTATAACCGAGTCGGCAGTTCGCGTCGAGTGCATTGGTCTTTTCGAATGTATCGGGATAAAATTAACTTTGTTTTCGGACAAGCTCTTTCGGCCGCACCAGTCTGCAGTCGATTTGTCGTGTACATGTGCGTACATATTCGGTTTGATTTCGGCTTCTGTGTCTCGCATTCCCGTAACTCTTCGCTCGCGATCCACGAAGAACAAAGTCTGCGAAGTTCGTGTAGAAGATCGAAAATATGCATTCCAGAGACAAGTGCTCGAGAATCCAAGAACTCGCGGTTCGAAATTTATTCGTCAAGAATTGTTTCGTGATTCGAAGCGCGCCGCGGTTCGGAGGATCCTCGAGAATGAGACTCGTTTCACGGAACATTTTTATTTCGATTTATTCAGCTGGCAACGCGCCAACAGCCGATAGCCAACAGCCAACATCCAACATCCAACAGCCCTCGCGACTCTTCGCATCGGCGATCGGTTATTTTCGAGTAAAATTTTAAAAAGAAGTTACCTCGCGTTTCGCTCTCGAGCTTGCTCCATTAGAGATCCCGACTGGCAACCGATTGCCGTTTACGAATAATGTGTATAGTGTTGCTTATTGAGAATTCTTTCTCGGGAATTTCTCGCGAAATTTTATAACTGATTATTTCTCATTTCTCGAGAAATTTAAATTTAGGATAATTCTGATCAATCTCATTTATTTTGTAACATATAAATTCTGTGATTCTCTTCAATTCTTATTTAAAACTTTCGAAAAACTGAATACTGAATTGAGTAATGGAGTTTCTTGTTGTTGTTAAAACTAGATTTACGGGACCCATCAAAATGACCGGTTCTAATGTTTTTAAATTGCGAATATTGAGATTGTAAAAATACATCCATGAGCAATTATCTAACAAATTGATTTCTTTGGATATATTATTTAAAAAATGGCTACTAACTTTGATCGATACATCCATGTTATTTTTATAAAGTAATGTAAAATGGTAATTTTTAGTGCTCCGTAAACCTAGTGTTAAAGAAGAAATCTCTAAAGAATCTCTGCTAAAAGATTCAGAAGATACATTTTCTTATTTAACATCCAAGGTAGATATGTATAAAATGGCAAAACAAATTCCAAGCAGACTTTTTGGAAAATATGACAAGGATTCTTACGAAAATAGTGAAAAACTTTCAGATTCTCAGAATGAGGAACTATCACTGGAAAAACAGTTAGAATTAGAAATTGCTGATAGCCTTCAAGAGTTTAGCGGCAGAAGAAAATAAATTTCGGACTCTAACAAAGGAATTCTAAATTTTTGAGTCCACTGGAAAAAGGACACTCAATCTTCAGCAACTTTTGGATGTTCTGTATAAAGGCAACATCCACACAAAATGAAAGAAATTTTCCTACGGCTACAGATTTTGTTAAAAAAAAAAAAAAAAGAAGTAGATTTTCTGATTCTACATTAGACGCATTATTTCAAAACAAAAGCGTAATGTTTCATTTTATAAAAGTTTGGTAAAAGAAATATAGTCTTATTTCTCATTTCTCGAGAAATCAGGAACACTAAATGTGAACCTATGCGCGCACATCCGAGACAGGTCAAAGGAACAACCGTATTTCCGTGCGGATTCAAAGACCAGACACTGTATTTTCACTGAACGAATTTGTTCATAAAATAATTACATTCTCGCCTCGTATTTATACAACCTTCGATTTATCGACACAACTATCGATTCGCTCTGTCTCTCACAACACGTGATATCTCTCTCTCTCTCTCTCTCTCTCTCGCTACATCATTCGCGCCTTTTTCGCAATTCGTGCACATTCACATTTCTAGTCGGAAAAATACAAAAATTCTGGCTCTTAGGCACGCGATCACTACGCATACGTAAACAACATTATTCAGAAAAGGGAGGGAGAGGAGAGGAGAGGAAAGGAAATAAAAGAAAAGAAAAGAAATGAAAAAAAAACAAATGATGAAAATAATGAGTATCACCCTGAACGAAGAACCATAAAACAATGCAACCCAATCCAGCGTCGCGTTAAGAAGAAAGTAGTCAAGAACTGTGCGTAAAATCGTGTGTTTTCTTCTCTGAAGTCGAGAACTACTCGAACGGGGTGCATCGCTTCTTACAGGTCGAGGAAGTAAGATCCTAACAGTATATACACGGTTCGTATACGCATTAGCGTTTCGTCGACGAGACCGGACAAGCGTATACTCGGCGCGATCGGATCTTCAATAAATTATAAATAATCATCATAAATAATAATTATAATAACAACAACGATAATAATTATATTTAAGTTAGGTGATCGGACTTCGTGCTGTAATACTATCAGAAATGGGCCAACACCGCTCGACAACGTACAATTCCCGTCGACGATATATAAAATCTTCTCGCCGAATAACAGATGATCGCGTTCAACGTTCTACGCGAAGGTTTCGCGTTCGATTGTTTATCAACGCGGATCGAGTCAGTCTCGACAATACGTACGCAACGTACAAGACCTGCTATGTTTTTCTTTTTTTTTTTTTACAGGTACGTGTATCATTTCGGTTTGGTATGAAAGGAAGAAAATCTCTGACGGTAGAAATCATTGAAAAGACAAAAAGGAAAAGGGTAGAGAACACTGTTCGATCTCTCTCGAGAAACCGATGCCTCGCGATACTTTCTCTCTCTCTCTCACTCTCTCTCACTCTCTTTTTCGTATCGCTTTCGTCGTGACTCGTATCGATCTCGCCGATCAGAGTATCGCGACACTCGGCGAGATCGCTACCTTACAGGATACGGTTCCGTGAGAAAAGAAGGATCATCGAAATGCAAGTAGCAGCGTGCGCAACGACGGTAAACAAAAACAAACAAAAAAAAAATAAGGTAATTCGTTGTTCGACGCTGTTTCCTTACGGATGAACAATGGACCATCACGACCGACTTTAGCAACACGTCGATCCACGACGCTTCGAATCGGTGGCAAAGGTCGAAAAAACAAAAAAACAAAAGCTAGCGCGAGTAGGACACGTCTACCGGTACGATGGTGATACGGTAGGATGAGTTTTTTTCTTTTTTCTTTTTTTGTTGATACGATACGATACGCTTCGTAGTCGGCGAAGCGTAGTCATGCTCCATTCGTGGGTGCCAATGGAATGGAATACCGATCACCGAACGCGTCGTATCTCGATGCGATGAAACGTATTTCTATTCCGAGAACTCGGAATTCAAAGTTTCCTTCTCTATTTTGCATTCGTCTCCGTACTTTCCGGCGGTGGCAATGGTATCGGTGTATCGACAGCTGGAGGAACCGAAGCCGAAGTCGAAGAAGTCGTTGCCTTCTTCTTCTTTCCCTTCTTGGGAGTCTTTGGGGATTGTTTCACGGCCCCATCTACTTCCATTTTCTCATCCTTGGGCGCGAGCTCTTGTTGTTCGATCGTCTTCTGTTCGGAGGCAGTGATGTCTGACTCGACGGTGGTCGTCGATTCTTGACCGGACAGTTTCTCTGCTGGAGCAACGTCCGACGTCACCGGACTCGAATCGTTCTCCATTTTCTTCTGGTCCGGTTCTGCATTCTGTTCGAGGACGTTCGTCGCGACCTCAGCCTCTTTCGGCTCGGGGATTGTTTTCTTGTCTTCGGGGTTCGATCGTTCCGAACTACTCTCTTGCACGTCCATCGGAGTGGGTTCGGTGGGTTCCGTAGGTTTCTCCTCGGGTTTCTCTACGACCGGGACGACGGTGGTGTCCATCGGCTCGATGGAAGCGCCACCGTCGGTCGGTGGATTCGACGGTTGCTCCGCGTCGATAACGGTAGTCTCCTTTGTCTCCTCCTTCTCGTTCTCAACGGTCTCTTCGGGCTTCTTGGTCAGCGGCGACGAGGGTCCGGGGGGCAACGGGATCGGTTCGTTGGTCTGCTCCTCCTGCTTTCGATCAACGTCCATGGACTCGGGCTGATCGACGGCTGTTGGGATTATCGGATTTTCCGTTTCTTGCGGCGTCGCTGGCTGCGACGCGAGGGGGGCCATGGACTCGAGCAAACCGATCGTCTCCTGTATGGTCTTTATCGCATTTTTTCGCGCCTGTCTCACGTTCTCCCTACCCTCCGTCTCGATGTCGTCCAGCTTGATTAACTCTCTGGTCAACATTTCGTCGAGGTACATGTATTCCTTGTCTTTTCTCGAGTTGCCCGAGTATCGCTTTACTTGCTCCGCGAGAGAATCGACTTCCTTCTGAACCATGGCTACCCTCTCCAAAGGATCCTTTGGCACGACGGGTTTAGGCCTCGGTGGAGATGTTTCTTGCTGTTGTTGGTGTTGCTGCTGCTGCTGTTGCTGTTGCGGCGGTTGTTGCGGATGGTGTTGATGCTGTTGTTGAGCGTACCGCTGTCTCTGCTGTTGCGGCTGCGGTTGCTTCTCGTACTGTTGCGGCTGCGTTTGCCTCTCGTACTGTTGCGGCTGCGGTTGCTTCTCGTACTGTTGCGGCTGTGCCTGCTTTTCGTACCAGGGATTCTGGAAGCCGTGAGTCTGTTGTTGTCTACGCGAAGGTTGCTCGTAACCACTCTGGCCCGGATAAAACGAATCCTGAAACTGCGGGGACCACTGATGGGGTCTGGCGAAAGGAGACTGTCCGAACGGCGAGGATCTTTGGAAATGAGGAGGCGAGTGAAACTGTGTGGGAGAAGATTCTCTTCTCAAATGTGGCTCGTCGAAGCTTCTAGGCAAAACCGGCTCGTCCCTGCCCTCGACGAAGATCGGTATGTGTCTGACGTTGCTCTGTTGCTGCGGGGATGGTTTTTGCTGTTGTGGCTGTTGAGGTTGCTGGGGCGGTGGCTGTTGCTGCTGTTGTGGCTGTTGCGGCGTTATGTCTATTCTTGAAACGTATCTTTGCCCTTGTTGCGGCTGCGGCTGCGACTGCGGTTGCGGATGCGACTGCGGTTGCTGCTGTTGACAATTGTGATGACACTGGTGGGGTTGTTGCTGACAGAATTGCTGCCTGTTTTCCGGCGGAGCAGACATGGACCGCTGTCCGCGGTTTCCCTTGTCCGGATTCTCCATGTTGTGACGATGCTGTCCTATGTCGACGGTGTTGCGGAATCCGTACTGCGGTATCTGGGTTCTCCCGGTCGGTTGTTGGTGTTCGGTGTCTGGTCTGTCCCGCGATCTCTCTCGGTGGTTCTGGCTACCTTCCGGTTCGCCGTGAGAGCTAACCGCACTGGCCCCGCTCGCGGCGCTGCTTCCGCTCGCCTGCGACCTCGCGTCCTCGTCCGAGTACCCTTGATAATAGTTGTTCAGTCCGTTCCCGGAGCCACGGCGGTTTCGAGTGCGGAGCGAACCGTGGAAAGGTATGTCGCCCCAGGCCGGGCCGAGCAAGTGGTCCGCCAATTCTGGGTGTCGGGCGGCTAGCTGGTCCAGGTGAGCCCGGATCTCGCTGCGTCTACCAAAACCGTCGTCGTCGAACGGGAATGCCTGAAACATCGAGTTACGCACCGTGTTACGCACCGTTCGTCATGGAACAAGAAGAATATGCAAGAAAACAAGATCAGAGTACCAGCGAATCTCGGAGAGAATAACGGAGTACCGAGTTTAGAAATTAGCACGCAGCGTTCGATCCACGGAAGAAGGAAAACGATCTCCTCCGTTCAGCCGCTCCGCAAGGATCGAACGCGAACGCGGTGTATAACCAATTCGCGTGGGCGAATTTCTTGTGACGCCGTATATTACGGGTTTTACGTCACGAGAAAACTATATATAGTTCTCGACGCATGCACGTATTCGCAACGCCTATGTATTTCCCGTTCACCCACGCCGGGAGTAATTCGGTCGAGCCGACCGAGAGTTCGAGTCCGCAAATAATAATGACGATCCCCGAGAGTCCGTGAACCCTCCTGTAATGCTTCTCTCTCTCTCTCTCTCTCTCTCTCTCTCTCTCTCTCTCTCTCTCTCTCTCTCTCTCGAGGGTTTTCGTTATTATCTTTTAACACTAGTACCACCGAGCAATTAATGCGACTGACGTGCAGTGACGAGCAAAACTGAGTCCACAGTATTTGAAGCAACATAACTTTTTAACATTTAGATCAAATGACTTGAATGTTATTGAGAAGTTAGAAGGATTGGTTTATTAGAGGAGGTGTAAAAAATTTTTGAAAAAAGTTTGAACTGGTCGGAATCGCAAAAGAAATAGTAAAAGTTGGTTTTTTCAGCTTCTTTATCTGAGCCTGTATTGAAAATTTAAAAAATGTGATTCGCTTGAATAAATTATATCCATGCTGAAAATTTCATCGTTATTGATTAATTCGTTTACCAGTTATAAACGATCAGAAGTGCGATTTTAAGTCGAAAATCGTGAAAAATGGCAATTTTTCCACTTTTAAGCGTTTATAACTCGTAAACGAAAATTTTATCTAATTTTTAAAAGGTTATGTTGCTTCAAATAGTGTGGACTCAGTTTTGCTCGTTACTGTCTAGTGCTTTGTAACAGTGACAAGACTATGCCCATTCAGACTTCATACAATTTTTATTGTAATATGTGCTTCAACGAAGAGGTTCGTTAAAAAATTTCCGATGATTTTTATAATTTCAGTAAAATAAAAAATTGGGAACCAGTGATTTTGACTGGTCCGGTAGTTCTAGTGTTAATGAAACTAGGATCAGCCGAGTTACGGGTGAAAATGAGCGCGATGAAGCCCATGGAAAGCTTTCGACTAGCGGCACCTTTCTGTTAAGATAGCGATAGCAATTGCGATAGTAGCGGGATAAGGCATTCGGTTTTCCTTGCTGCTTTAATTGGAACAAACAGAATTTGCTCGACGAGCCGAATAAGGTTCGCGTTCGAAGCGACTCTGTAGCGGAGGAAAACGATGACTCGCAGCGTCGATTCGAAGAATCAAAGGTATCTCCTGTACATGATCTCTCGACCGTTTGCGACTACCGCGCGTTCGGCTAAATGATGTATCGAGTCGAATCGTTTGCCTCGTCGCCATAGCCGTAGATAGCAGAAACGATAAACTGCATCGACGACGGCGAGGCGAGGCAAGGCGATGAATCGAACCGAAAAGATGTTGAGCCAGTTCTTTTTGGTTGCGTTGCGTTTAGTGTTCCTGATTTCTCAAAATTTTTCATTTCTCGAGAAATGAGAAATTACGAATTATTATACATTGGGAAACTTTAACCAAACTTGTATGAAGTGAAGAATTACGCTTTTATTTTTAAATGATTTCTCAAGAAGCATAATGCGTCTAATGTGGAATCAGACAATCTACTTCTCCTTTTTTTTTTTGTAACAAAATCTGTAGCCGTAGAAAAATTTCTTTTATTTTCTCCTTTATTCAGTGTACTAAAAAATTTGGAATTCCTTTGTTAGAGTCTGGAATTTATTTTCTTCTGTCGCTAAACTCTTGAAGGCTACCTGCAATTTCTAATTCTAACTGTTTTTCCGGTGATAGTCCCTCATTCTGAGAATCTGAAAGTTTTTCACTATTTTCGTAAGAATCATTGTCATATTTTCCAAAAAGTCTGCTTGGAATTTGTTTTTCCATTTTATACATATCTGCCTTGGATGTTAACCACTTCGCGACCACGGACGAGTTATTTCGCGACGAAATACCGTGCGTACAATAACCACAGACGAGTTATCTCGCGTCCAACCTATAAACGAAACTTGTTTGCAAGGTAACTCGACATTACGTCGCGAGATAACTCGTCTGCGGTTATCGTACGCACGGTATTTCGCCGCGAGATAACTCGTCCGTGGTCGCGAAGTGGTTGAATAAAAAAGTGTATCTTCTGAATCTTTTTGCAGAGATTCTGGATTATGCAGATAATTTATAAGGGATACAACAATCTTGTCTCTTCCTTTAGATATTTCTCCTTTAATAACAAGACACTCATTACTCAATTAAGCATTCAGTTTTTCTAAAGTTTTAAATAAGAATTTAAGAGAATTTCGGAATTTATATGTAATAAAATAAATGAGATTCATAAGAATTTTCCTAGATTTAAATTTCTCGAGAAGGAACACTAGACGAGACCACCTATTGGACACAGAACAAAACTGAAATTACCAATCGCTTAACGACATCCTAATGCTAAGGGATATGTTGGATTTTTCATATCTAACTGTACATATAAGCAAAAATGATCTTTGTGTTGAGAAACACTTTAGAGTGCCAGGAACGCGGAGCCTGAATATTACTCTTAGCAATGGGTCTCCGGCAGTACCCCGACTCTTAAGGGTCGGGGGGTGTCATAAACACATTTCAGGCCCAGGCCTTTTCTTTCGTTTCTGGCTTCAAACCTAAGCAACGGTTTTCCGTTGCACATTTTTCGTTAGTCTCGTCCAGAGTATCTAGGTATAGAGAGCTAAAGGAGTCCTTCCGAATCTCTTTAAATAAATCAATTTTCTTATTCAATCAACTGAGTGTTTATTATAATAAACCCCATGTCCCAACAGAATACGACAATCTTTGTGTGTGTGTGTGTGTGTGTGTGTGTGTTGTTTGTGTGTGTCCCTTCTTTTAGATATTTCTTCTTCAACAACAACAAGAAACTCATTACTCGATTCAGAATTCAGTTTTTCTGAAGTTTTAAACAAGAATTTAAGAGAATTTCAGAATTTATATGTTACAAAATAAATGAGAAACACTGATATTTCTCGAGAATGGAGAAATACTCAATTATAAAATTTCTCGTGAAAGAATTCTCGAGGAGGAACACTGGTTGCGTTGCGTTGCGTCGCGTCGCAGGTCACAGCATGTATTTTTGGTAGCACGATCGAAACGCGAGAGTGTAGGATCCAAGGAGAAACCGAGTCGAGCGGCATGGAAAAATTCATCAGAGCGGTTGCGAACAGCCATGAACCGAGCGAACTGGGTGAATGTCAGCCGGGCTTCTTCCGGCGAAACGAACAGATCCTCGGGGAAACTGTGTCACGGTCTTTGGAATCGGGCCTGCGACGAACGACCGTTGCGTTGTTTCTTCGTTTCCTTGTTTCTCGCGTCGAACCGTGTGTCGTCGGGTTCGAAAGAAAACGGGGGAGACAAAAAAAAAGAAGCGAAAAAGAAGCCTCTACGAAAATATCGGCGTCCTAAGCAGGAATTCCAATCGCGTCTCGCTTCCGTCCTCGTTCCATCACGTTGCCGCGAGACGAATGGGACACCTACGCGCGATATCGGTCGTCTCTCGAAGAGCGTGATCGCGAGAGCGCAATCGTTTACCAGAAACCGGTTTCTTTTTCTCGCGAAACCAAACAAGCGATTAGATCATTCGCAAAAATATCGCGTTATCTTTTCGTCGAGGCGTGTTTCACCGGGCAAACGAAGAACCGTGTGTGTCGATTCCTATTTTTCCTTTTACGGACCCCCCGATTCGGCTGCGAACGATTCCCGATCGTTCAACATCTGTCGCGCAGTGGAAAACAAGACAAAAGAAAAGAACCGATCAAAAGACTGATTCGCATGGCGCGGCATGTTGTCGCGCCGAGCCTAATACGGTTAAACGGACGAAACAAAGCTCGCGATTATGTTACCTTCGTCGATTCTTTTTCTCTTTTCCTCGAGCGAACGGGCGAGCGAGGGGAACAGCGCAACGTATATCCTCCGCGGTGAGAGTTACCGAGGAGAAACGTCTTGGTTAGTTTATTATTAGCGTCAACAAAACCGCTTCTGTTTTGGAGGAACGCACCTCCACGTTCCCAGAGAAGAACGCTCGGAACATTCAGAGTAGAGTGTACTAAGCTCCTTCGTCGATCTTTGAGAAGTTTCGTGTTGTCCTCGAACAATCCGATTCGATTTTCAGGGTGAAGGTGCTTTTCCTGGCTGTTGCTCGAACTCGCGTGTTCGGCGCTAACGAAAAACACGTCACTCCTAGCAAAATTCTATTTCTAACTTCCACGCGATCTCGCGAGCGAACGGGGAAACCAGAAAAGAGAAGTCGAACGCGTACGGCTCTTTTTTTTTTTAAGAAACGACGTAGGCTAGGTCCGTGTAGATGATTATTTACAAGTTTTCCTACGAATCTATATACATGTACTTATACATATGTATACGCATGATACGTTTCATCGTGTTTCTTCGACGATAGTCGACTTTGTTGGTTAACTCTTCGCGGCTAGGTGGGTTAAAAACCCACATATTGGGTGCGACATATTTTGACCCACCTCGAAAAGTTACTCATAGTCATACAGTTCAATATTTTACTTCAAGTTTCTCATTCAGTTGGCAATGCTACGCGCCAATGGTATATAAGTGGCAAAAGAAATTTATGCAAATCAAAACGTATCAGTGAGTTGTGTGTGCTGCTGTGATTAAGGTTGGCGCATTGTGCAATGCAGTGAATTCGCAAAATTCTGTGCAACTAAGGTTTTTATTTTCTTCAACACTAGGTTTACGGGACCCGTCAAGATGACGGGTTCTAATATTTTTAATTTACGATTATTGAGATTGCGAAGATCCATCTACGTGGAGGTACTCAACAAACTTACTTGCTTAGGTGTATATTATTTAAAAGATCGCTGAAAACTCGGATAGACACATTCTTCGTATTTTTATAAAGTAATGTAAAATAGTCAGTTTTGACGCTCCGTAAGCCTAGCGTTAAAGGCGTGTGCCTCAAAGAGTTAAACTTAAAATTATTATGAAGATATCCCAACGGATAAGAAGATACAAGTATTTTCCGAAACGAGGAAGGAAACGGAAAGAGAACGAATGTTTTGGAAAAGAAAATTCGAGGCGGAAAAAGACCGAAAGAATCGCAAAGCTAAAGCACACGATGAGAGAAACCACGAACCTGCGAATCTGAGAAATAAGCGCGAACCGATTAGTCCGTAACTCGCAATCGCGAAGGATCTGGAACATTCTCGACGAGAATGACTGTATCGACTCATCGCGTGATTCGCACCTCACCGTCGATGTTTGCTGTAATTTCGCGGGGGCGTTGGAAGCGCTTAGTGTTCCTTCTCGAGAAATTTTATAATTGATTATTTCTCATTTGTACCCTTTGTTCGAGCTTGAAGCAAATCGTACGTCGAATCGTCGAATTCGTAATTTCAGTTTTGTTCTCTGTCCAATAGGTGGCCACATCTGGTGTTCCTTCTCGAGAAATTTAAATCTAGGAAAATTCTTGTGAATCTCGTTTATTTTGTGACACATAAATTCTTAAATTCTCTTAAACTCTTATTTAAAACTTTCGAAAAACTCAATACTGAATTGAGTGATGAGTTTCTTGTTGTTGTTAAAGAAGAAATATATAAAAGAAGAGACAAGATCGTTGTATCCCTTATGAAATATCTGCATAATCCAGAATCTCTGCAAGAATATTCAGAAGATACATTTTCTTATTTAACATCCAAGGCAGATATATATATAAAATGGCAAAACAAATTCCAAGCAGACTTTTTGGAAAAAATGACAATGCTTCTTATGAAAATAGTGAAAAACTTTCAGATTCTCAGAATGGGGGACTATCACTGGCAAAACAGTTAGAATTAGAAATCTTCATTAGATTCTTCTTCCTTTTTTTAGGAATCTTCAGCAACTTTTGCATGTTCTGCGGAAATTTTTCTACGGCTACAGATTTTGTTAAAAAAAAAAAAGGAGTAGATTGTCTGATTCTACAGTAGACACATTATGCTTCTTGAGAAATCATTTCAAAACAAAAGCGTAATGTTTCATTTTATAAAAGTTTGGACAAAGTTTCCTAATATATAATAATTCCCAATATACTAGTCAGTCCAATAAGTATCCGTACGCTCTTAAAAATCACATAATTTTGTCAATATTGGACTATACTACTTGAATTTGTTTTAGATGTCAGAACAATTGAATCACTACATGAAGTGAAAAAAATTGTTTACAAAAATTGCGATTGGTAGAAAGTCCGGAGAAAATACTAAAAGTTGTATTTTGCAACCTTTTTATGTCGACTTACATTGAGAATGTAGAAAGTACGATTTGTAGATCTGTATGAATTATACATACTCTGAGAATTTCATCAAAATCGGTCAACATGATCACATAAGGGCGAAATTCCCTGAGAAGGTCAAAATTCTGCGACTTTCGCCCTCAAGTTTTCATGGTTAAATGTTTGTAGCTCAGTGCAATGTTGACCGATTTAGATGAAATATTCAGAATACGTATAATTAATACAGATGTACAAAACGACTTTTTAAATTTTTAAAATAAGCCCGCATAAAGAAGTTGCAAAATACACCTTTTAGTACTTTCTCTGTAATTTCGTCCAATTGCAATTTTAATCAAACCTTTCCCTCGCGTTATGTAGTGACCCAATTGTCCTAACTTCTCAAAAGAATGCAAGTAGTATACTCCAATATTGAGAAAGTTATGCGATTTTTAAGACCGTACGAATACTTATCGGACTGACTGCATATCTCGAGAATTATCGAGAAATATACTCTTACTTCCCATTTCTCGACAAAATGAAATATGTTGAGAAACCAGGAACACTAGAAGCGTTATCGGGAACCGCGAACCATCAACCATAGCAAATCGTTGTCTCCGTTCTATGTACTCGTTTAGAACTCGATTCGATTCGATTCGATTCGATTCGATTCGATGTCGTCAATGGGAATAAAACAAAACACGCGAGATCTCGTACGCGACTCGGGCGAAACAGCTACTATAGTAATTTGAAACGACTGAGACAGAGAGAAAGAGAGAGAAAAAAAAGAAACGTTAACGTCACTTACGGGGAACGGGCGGTCCAAATCGATCGGTTCTCCGAATTCAGACGCTTTGTCCAGGACGACAGGAGAGTCCATTTTCTGGACAGTTCGATACGTGGCCGCCTTCTCGGCTTTTCTCGCACGTTCGCGAGAGGTTAGGCGCGCTGCGGCTGCGGCTGCGGTTTTGCGGCTGCGAGGTGCGCGCGTGCCGTGCCGTGCCGTGCCGTCCCGTGCCCGTGCAGTCTCGTGTTCGTTGCTGTTAGCGCACAGCTCTTTGCAGCGGGTCTATAGCAAAGCTTCTCTACTCTTATTCTCAAAAAGTCAGCCAACAAGCTCGTTAAACAATGACCTGGTTAACGAAAACGCGTTTATAAACGAACTTTAAGAAGCTAAATGGTGAATGGTACTGCCAACACGCTCTCGTCTCTCTAATTAATCTGTCAATGATTACCGGAAGATACGTCGACAATGTCGTTTCGGGCGAACGTCTCTCTCGTCCCTCCTCCGCCCGTTTTCTTCCCTGTGTTATCGTCTGTCGTATCTTCTCGAAACCCAACCGTTTTCGTTACGCAAGAACGCAGCAACGACGCAAGAACCTGACCACTCGTAGTAGTTCGCTTTTATATCGGTCTGCTTTTATTCCGTAGTCTTTCTCTCTCTCTTTCTCACTTGTCACGCACTCGCGCGAACCGATCTGCTCGGTCCAAGTCGAAAGGAAACGTCCAGTGGTGCTCGAGGAACACCGAAAAACACGCGCGTTCCTTCGAAACTCGATAACAAAACTGTCACCGCGCTGCCGGAGCGACTTAAATATATTTGTGTGGGTCGTATCGAGTGCCACGTGACTCGACAGTCGAGCAGCGCCGACGAACGCCGAGCTTGGCCGAACGAACCCGCCAGACACTACTAGAACGTTCCTCGTCTCTCTTTGGCTCTTTCGAGAAACCGTCCGAGCCTTTCTGATACGTCGTGTTCCATCGATGACGCGCCGCCACAGTGGTGCCAAGGCGGCAAAAAATCCATTTGATAAATTTGTCGATTTTTATAAGAAGGAAAGTATTTTTGTATAGACTAACAGTGCGTGCACGATGTGCCAAAGTCAGATTTCTGAAAAGAAATTTTTTACGGAGATGCACGCATGGTGGTGGACAACCATTTCTTCGCTCTTGGGAATTCATCGGTTTTCAGTGCGATTGTTATGTAATTTCTCCGCCTGTAATTGAATGCTTAGGGGTCTACAAATCGTATGGGTTATTGTAAATGGCTTCAACTATTAACTGGCAAAAAAATTTTTTCGAAAAAAGTTGTTCAACGTTAAGTAACATGGACTATAACCTGAAGCCTCTTTGCGTTACGCTCATTGTTTATTTATGGAGGAATACAAATAATACTTTGAAAAGCTTTGATCCGGAACTAATCGTTTTGATAAGTTGTGATATTGATCTAGCTTTATGCAAAAAATCATACTTCGAGATACTTTCGCCGCAATTTCCAAGGAATTTCCAAGAATGAATCAGGTGAATTGTTTTAGGGATAGATCATTTATAATGAAGAAAAATGTGAAATAGTTAGTTAGAATTAATTGTTTAAATAAAAGAATTTAATAATAATTTCTTTATCTTAAATAAACAAGTCTTCCGTTCATTAGTGAAATTTTTAAGGAATATATAGTAGATAACAAAAATAAATGTGACATTCATGCATATAAAAAGATATTTAATAACGATTGTTTTTTGTTAAATAAAAAGATATTTCGTTCACTGGACCACTGTCGCAAAAATGCAACAGGCAAAAAATTGTTAATAAATATTCTTTTATACATAAAGAATTAATAGATTATATGCATTTCACATTTTTCTTTATTATTTGGAAATATTCCTAAAAAATTCACTTAAAATATCAAATACACTGTAACTTCCGTACGATTCATTCTTGGAAATTCTGAAAGTTGATATATTTAAACTTAAATTGCAGTAAAGGGGTATCGATGGCAGTCAAGATTTTTTACACAAACTTAGTTTAATATTACACCTTGCCAAAACGACCAGAGCCAGACCACAATCTATTAAAGGATTTGTTGTATACTTCAGTAAATAAAAAATGAGCAGAAAACAGAGATTACCGATTAGCCCATATTACTGGATGTTTAACAAGATTTAAAAAAAAATTGTTTTTGCTAAATAAGCGTTGTACCTGTGGCAATCTTTCCACAAATTTTCAAACAAATTCGTTGGATAGTTTCGTTTTTACAGATTTTTTGCCGTTTCTTGGCCATTTGGCACCACTGTGCGCCGCGCCGTTGCCGTCGCGCGTCCTCTAGAGCGAAACTTTCGAAGGAATCGAAAACGATCGATCGCATCAAAACGGAAAGTTTTCTGTCCTTTGTTCGACGAGCACCAAAATAAACGAACGCTCCGTCTGTCGCTCGTCGATCGAATCGTTTCGATCCGAGTCGAAGTATGCGTCGAAGGTGTAATTCGTTGCTTCCGTTATTTGAAATCAGCACGATTTTCGCCTATTTCATTTCCAATCGAACTCTTCGGGGACTCGTTTACCTATGCTCTCTTATACAAAGCTCGACTTCCTTTTTCGTGTTCGTATTCATATCCGAAAAATTGATCACGCAACCATCGATTTCTCTTTCGTACGCGTAGCGATATGTAGATATGTCTACCTATCGCACATCGTACCAATCGTCTAAAAGCGTCCTGTAAGTGAATTCCATTGGCTAAACGCGGTACACGGTTGTTCTTTTATTCGAAATGGGGAAACGGATGGTACTCCTCGAAAGGTTAACACGGTTACATGTGCAGTACAAGCGCGTCGAGAATCCTCCCGCATCTACATATGTATATGTATACAGTAAGGAGCAAAACTGATTACACACTATTTGAAACAGCATACCTTTTTTTTAAATTATTTGAAATAAACTTTAGTGTTTTTGAGAAGTTAGAAGGATTAGTTTATTAGACGAGGTGTACAAAATTTGAATTGGTCGGAATCGCAAAAGAAATAGTAAACGTTGGTTTTTTCAGCTTTTTTATCTGAGATTGTATTGAAAATTTATAAAATGTGTTCTATCGACTCGAATAAATTATATTCATGCTCCAAAATTTCATGGATATTGGTTATTTTTCACGATTTTTGACTAAAAATCGCACTTTTAATCGTTTGTAACTCGTAAACGAATTATCCATATTGGGATATGGGGCTTATTAGAATAAACACTCAGTTGATTTAATAAGAAAACTGATTTATTTAAAGAGATTCGGAAGGACTCCTTTAGCTCTCTATACCTAGATACTCTGGACGAGACTAACGAAAAATGTGCAACGGAAAACCGTTGCTTAGGTTCGAAGCCAGGAACGAAAGAAAAGGCCTGGGCCTGAAATGTGTTTATTGCACCCCCCGACCCTTAAGAGTCGGGGTACTGCCGGAGACCCATTGCTAAGAGTAATATTCAGGCTCCGCGTACCTGGCACTCTAAAGTGTTTCTCAACACAAAGATCATTTTTGCTTATATGTACAATTAGATATGAAAAATCCAACAATCCATTTGCGAAGTTTGCAGCATGGATATAATTTGTTTAGAATTTTCAATACAGTCTCAGATAACAAAGCTGAAAAACCAACTTTTACTACCTCTTTTGCGAATCCGACCAATTCAAATTTTTAAAAAATTTTTTTACAACTCCTCTAATAAACTAATCCTTCTAACTTCTCAATAACATTCGAGTCATTCGACCTAATTTTAAAAAAGTTATGTTGTTTCAAATAGTGTGTAATCAGTTGTGCTCGTTACCGTATGTTCAGTGACTCCAACTAATATTGGCACACTCTTAAAAATCGCATAACATTGTCAATATTGGAGTATACTACTTGAATTTGTTTGAGAAGTTGGAACAATTGATTCGCTTACATAACGTGAAAAAAATGTTTGATTAAAATTACAATTGGTCGCAATTGCAGAGAAAGTACTAACAGTTGTATTTTTCAACTTTTTTATGCGGGCTTATATTATATATTTAAAAACTACGTTTTGTACATCTGTATGAATTATACATATTTCGAGAATTTCATCAAAATCGGTCTACGTTGCAATTCCCTGAGAAGGACAAAATTCTGCGACTTTCGCCCTTCAGCTTTCATTTTTAAACGTTTGTAGCTCAATGCAATGTTGACCGATTTAGATGAAATATTCAGAATATGTATAATTGATACAGATGTACAAAATGTACTTTTTAAAATTTTAATATAAGCCCGCATAAAGAAGTTGTAAAATACACCTTTTAGTACTTTCTCTATAATTTCGACCAATTGCAATTTTAATCAAACATTTTTCTCATGTTATGTAGTGATCCAATTATCCTAACTTCTAAAAAAAAATTCAAGTAGTATACTCCAATATTGACAATGTTATGCGATTTTCAAGAGTGTGCTAATATTAGTTGGAGTCACTGTATATATATATATATATATAAACACGATCAAACGATCGCAATTAATAATAGTTGCACGGTTCATCTGTCGAACAGAGTTCGGGGAAACGTTTGACGGGACGTCTTCCCCACGGAACAACTTGACTTTTGCTGTATGTACATATTTAAGTATTTACGAGTGAAGTACGAACTCCGCCATTGAATATTAGTCATACGATCGGATCTTGGCCCGGGTCCAGTTTGTTCCGTCGTCGTGAAAATATGCCTGGGTCAGGTAGACGGGCGCGTTTCGCGATCGAGAAACGACGTTTCCTTCTACGTTCTCTTCTCTTCTGTTCTCGTTTCGTTTCGTTTCGTTTCGTTTCGTTCCGTCGACGAACGACGCGATGGACGAATTCGGCGAGAAACCGTCGCGAGCGACGACCCGCGAACGGAAAGTGTTTTCGTATCAATCGCATTCCTATCGACTGGAAACGATAATACAGCGTTCAGCACGTTCTACAAGCTCGGTTACGTCATGCAGGTGTAATTAATAAGATACGGTAACTGTCGGATGATGATCCGTGACTGGACGAGCGCCAAGTTCACCGAGGACAAGGTTTCGTAATCTAATGGGACGATTTCGAATCGTCCCATTTGAAACGCGTCTTCTTCCTGAACGCCCGGAACGCGGTAACGGAACGCTGCATAAGCACATATCGTTCCGCGGAAACTATCCGGTAACGAATTACTATCGGAAAGCTATACAAGCGACAACGGGGGAACAGAAAACGGGAACGCGTTTGTTCGAATACCGATTAGAACGAAATCGATTACGTGTAACGAGAGCGTATCGATAAGCCGGCATCCGTGGCTTCTATCGGAATGTTACGAATTGGATGATCCGCGAGACAGGAAATTGTAGCGAGTAGAAATTTAACGCAACTATGAACCGTGAACCGTGAACCGTGAACGGTCCGGACTACGGACTCGTACTCGCAATCTCTCGTCTCGGATCTCTATGGTTCTAGTTCTGTTTCGTGCATGTTTTCGATCATCCGCTCGGAGTAACCGTTCATGGATTCCGATGCGGTTAGAACACGACGGAAAATGGTTCACGGTGTTCCAGCGCTCGATACGGATGCACATAGGCGCACAGGAATCTCGGATGCGATGATTCGAGGTTATCCGAGCCAAAACGCAAGACGTAAGGCGCAAATGCGACACGACACATCACGCGGTAGACTAAACGCAAAGTAGACACACGGTACTTACACGGTTCTGGGATTTCTGTAACAATTACGGATATCCAAGAATTTCTAAAAAAGAATCGCGAAAATCGACAAGGGATCGCGTAACCTTTAATGCAGTACGGACGAACGTACAATTTTTCAACGTTCGAACAATCGAGTTACGAAAGATTAGAAATCAGACTGTAATACATACGCATATGTACCGTATGTACGCAGTATCGGCCGTCGGTTCAGAAGAGTGAATTCTTTCAGTTGCACAGCTAATCGAGATACCAAATGTGTACACTTACGGAGAGCCGAATCGAGCTCCGTTCCCGCTGACTTCTTCGCACAAGATTGAAGCCCGAGTGTAGTGGCAAAATATTGTTCTATTGCTATTGGGTGGGCGCATTGAATTACATAGCTTGTTAGCTCATAGCTGACGCGACGGCCGCGGCCAACCGCTGCGGTGCTGTCTGGAACCGTGTTGCCATCTAACGGTAAAACGAGCAAATTGATGTATCGGTTTAGGCGATATCTGTATGGTAAGATCATTCGCTCCGATACTGACGAAACATAAATAATTGCTAAAAATGGGAAGGATCGCAAATAATTTTACAATTTTACAATTCTTAAACGATTCTCCATAATTTCGAGTAATTAATCACCATTTAACCTTTTAAGCACGGCGCGCTCGTCCGCAACTCTGTCTCCCAGGGACGGCGCGCCCTAATTAGTGTTCCTTCTCGAGGAATTTTATAATTGATTATTTCTCGTTTCTCGAGAAATTTAAATCATTTATTTTGTGACATATAAATTCTCTTAAATTCTTATTTAAAACTTTCGAAAAACTGAATACTGGATCGAGTAATGAGTTTCTTGTTATTATTAAAGAAGAGATATCTAAAAGAAGAGACAATGTTGTTGTATCCCTTATGAAATGTCTGCACAATCCAGAATCTCTGCAAGAAGATTCAGAAGATAGATTTTTTATTTAACATCCAAGGCAGATATGTATAAAATGGCGAAACAAATTCCAAGCAGACTTTTTGGAAAATATGGCAATGATTCTTACGAAAATAGTGAAAAACTTTCAGATTCTCAGAAGGGGGAACTATCACTGGAAAAACAGTTAGAATTAGGAATTGCAGATAACCTTCAAGAGCTTAACAGCAGAAGAAAATAACGCACGGAAGGAACAGGTATACAAGAAGTATCGGTAGGTTTAGTGTTAAAACTGAGTCCTCCCGCATATCAAAAAATCTCAGCTCGTTTGGTTCAATTTTAATTCGATTATTAACTTTTAAGCACGACGCGCCCGTCCGCAACTCCATCTCTCAGGTACGGCGCACAGTGGGCAATTTGGACTAAATCGGATTCAAAATCAAGGTACTTTCCATAGGAATGAGGTAGAGCGATGAAATCTTTTTTAAAGCTCAAACTTTGTAGAATATGGGAAAAATAGGGAGGTTATTACCATCCAATCATTTCAACGAAAAAATGATTTCGTTAGTTTTTGTCACAAAAATCTATTGTTTGCAAAATCCTGAGGTCGTAGACATATTTTGAGACTAGATTTGAAATCAGCGTAAAAAAATCTATGGAATAGATGAATCTCTGAATCTATGAATTTCTGCAAGTTTAACGAATTTTCTCAAGGTTAAAAAACGTTCGTACCACAATCTCCCTATTTTCCCATATTCTAAAAAGTTTGAGCTTTAATTTAAAAATAAATTTCATCGCTCTACCTCATTCCTATGGAAAGTACCTTGATTTTGAATCCGATTTTGTCCAAATTACCCACAGTGCGGCGCACTTGTCCGCAACTTTGCCGCGGATAGCACAAAAGCCGTTATAGTGGCGTTACTGTTCGAACTGATGCTTTCCACGAAGCCACTATAGTGGCGTTACCGTTCAAACTGATGCTTTCTACGGAAGCCACTATAGTGGCGTACCGTTCAAACTGATGCTTTCTACGGAAGCCGCTATAGTGGCGTACAGTACTTCAAATGTTAAAATTTGAAGCTTTGTTCGTTCGAGCGACGGGTACTCGATAACGCGATACGTAACAATCCGGATGGATGTCGACTAAAAAGGGAACGTGGATGAGGAAAACTGAATCGATAGATCGATCAATCGTGGATCACGTTTCCCCGTGAACTGTATATATAGATAGGTGAATACGGTATAATACGCGAATATTCGAGTTCTCGACGATCCTGAGCCCCGAGCTTCGATCTCGCTTCTCGATTTCGTCGACGGGTCTCGATCGCTCGCACGATCATCGATAATGACGATCGATGATCTACGGTGATCGATAGCATGGTCAGGAGCTCATAAGACTCGAGGAAGTCAATCGACCGCCACTCGGCTAACGCGACTGCGTACCGTGACGTCATCGGGCCTATAGTAGACGCCACGACCCTCTTGATCCACGAATCCCACGATCTTGTGCAACAGCAACAACGATGGGAGCGAGATTAACTGTAAGGCACCACTAAAAGTTGCTGTGTCATTGTTCAAAATATTTTTCACATTATTAAATTTGTTTGTATTTAATAAATTACTAAACAGTTCGGTATTTAAGTTTCACCATTTTCGTATATATAACATGAAAAATATATATATATATATAGAAGGGCAATTTTCCAGGTCGGAAGAAATGTTTATTTTTGTAGTTAAAATAGTTTCGAGTGCAAATGGTTAAAAATGAAAACGATGCACGCACATCTGCATCTTTCACGTCCGAGTCGCGCAATTAAGAACAAAAACGAACAACAGGTACCACGACAGTATTACGGTCAGTGTAATCGATATTCGCAACTGGGTGTGGTGCGTTAATAAGCAAAGGGTAATAGGTAAAAGTTGAAAGCTAAAAGCTGGATCGAATAGAAGCACGATAGGTCAAGGTATCCACCGAAGCAATGTGTCGATGCCGGAACAAGGGCGCGACTTCGTTTCCGCGGACTCGAGGGCATACCTCTGCCGCACGTGTTCAACAAGATTCGTTGTCGCGAACGATTTCGGTTAATCTTCCCGACATGACTCACTGGGTAATTAGAATGCACTGCGTGAAAAGCGCCCGAATCCCTTTTCTCTTCGTTCTTCCGAGAATTACGCTCGCTGATTCCTCGATTACACACCATTCCCTTCCCCTTTGTCCGGTGCTCGGTGCATCAACCGACATTCGGACATTCCTAACTTGTTCGTTGGCTGTTCCACGAATCGAATCGAAGGGAAAGGGCAATAGCTCTCTCGCCGTTCGTTCCTTCGTCGCAACCGATTCTGAGCAATTCCGCGAGTCCAACCAGAATGCGAAGAAAAATACGTAGAATCGTAACACATCACTCAATAAGTCTCCGATCTAACTAAGAGAAACAAATTTTTTTTAAGAATTCCACTTTATTCATCGACGTACTCTTCTTCAAGAGTGATACATTCGTTCCAACGCTACTCTGATTTTTCGATGCCCTTTATGTAAAACGATTTGTCTTTGCTCTCAAAGTAAGCCTCAGTCTCGGCAATCACTTCTTCATTTGTGCCAAATTTCTTTCCCTAGAGCATCTTCATGTCTGCAAATAGCCATTGTCACATATCGACGCAAGAAATCCATTTTATTTCGCTTGAAACAGCGCTCTGAATCGTCGACAAGTTGTTGTTTCTGGTCCGCTGTGAGCAAACGCGACACCCACTTCGAAAGCAACTTGCGCATGCCCAAATTTTCATGTAAAATTGTAAAGACACTACCTTCTGACATCTTCAAGGTGTCAGCTATCTCACGCAACTTCATTTCACGATCTTTTAAAACTATTTTGTGGACATTTTTTAGGTTTTCCGGAACAACTGCCGATTTTGGGCGACTAGAGCGTTCTCCATCATCGGTTCTTGTACGACCGCGTTTAAATTCAGCATACCAGTCAATAATAGTTGATTTCTAATAGTTGATTTGTGCAGAGTCCCCATAATGCTTATCAGGCCACTGTTTGGCTCCAACAGTATTTTTCCCCATCAAAAAACAGTGTTTAATCAACACACGAAATTCCTTCCTATCCGTTGTCTTGAAAATTACAAAACTGGGGTCGCTAAAACGACTGTAACCTCTAAACTAACGGTCAGAATGCCATGAAATTTTGACACGTACCGTTTGAAGGTCAGTACTACCTAGAAACCACGTGGGTCTGTCAACAATGTTGCCATACATGTGTCAGACCGGGGACTTATCGAGAGATGTGTTACAGGTACACAGATTCGAATGGAAAAAGTCGAGCAGCGTCCCTCTGCAGACAATTTTTCCTCTTTTCCGCGAGCAAATATTGACACAAACTCTTTCCAGACGCTTTTCGAACGAAGGCGATAGAGCTATGGATTTTTAAAAACCTCTCTCCGGGGTAACCCTTGAAATATTATGCGAGAGAAGTGAGAATGTCATTGGTCGGATCAACGGGATGGATCGTTCTGGATCGATGTTCTTGCTCTGGAATGGAAGAGTATCAATGGCGGCTATTTTGAGAGGTCCCTCGGCGTCGGCGTCGGCGTCGACAACGTCGTCGAAAACGTTCATACGTGTTCGAAGACACGGTCGGCGCTCGCTCGGAGATCGTTAAAATTCTTGTCTCGAGATACAATCACCAGAAAAAAAAAATAAAAACAGGCAGCAACCCCAACTCTAACGTCTCGATTTTTCTCGACTGTTGCGTTCATCTTTGGTTACCGGTTGTGCTATAGGTTCTACGGTATACTTCATTTTTCTTTCGCTGCAGAAGCCAGCCCGAGTTCTTATTTTCTTTAGTGCCTCCGTCGGGTAAGTTCTGAATTATAAAATAAATTCGTATCTATAAATATCGGGCGAATATGTATCGCTTCGAATCGACAAACAAAGAAAACAGGGTGCGATAGAAGCAACCCAACCTCAATTCAACCCCAACCCCATCCCCCACTCTGTAACCCGATTCCATTAAACGCCCCATTCGAACGAAAGAGGGTAACAGCGTCCTGGTTCAGGGATTCGAACGAGATCGATAACGTCTAGCTCGACGAGTCTCCCGCGCCGCGCCGGTGTTGCACAATTTTACTGTTTTTCGGCAAATATTCCAACGGCTGCGATCGCTGATCAACGTTAACGATCGTCGACAGGAAGAAGCGAAACGAGCACCGAAGTAGTCGTACGCGAAGTCCTTGTCGAATGAAACTTAAAACTCGTTACTTACCATACGTAAAGTTCCGAAACGAGAGACAAGAAGATCCTTCGATCGATCGATCGATCGACCTTGCCACGTCAGCTATGCTCGTTGCAAACGCGTTAAATCGTAACGGAGAGAACGAGGGCGGCCACGGTGACTCGCAATACATATCCTTCGAGTCGTCCGTTTGACCATCTTTTTTTTTTACCATTGAACCCAATTCTCCGGCCGAAAGGATTAAAAATAGATCTCGTCCCGCTTAAACGCTCCGAGAAACCGCTTGTCAACGGGCATCCTGTACCAAAGTACCAACACTGTGTATTACACGCAGAGCGGTACAGGTATTTACAGGGCTGCCATTTATCTATCTACAAATAATATCATCTACGATTAGACTAGTGTTCCCGATTCCTCAACATTTTTCATTTCTCGAGAAATGAGAAGTAAGACTATATTTCTCGAGAATTCTCGACATATATGTCGGGAATTATTATATATTGGGAAACTTTAACCAAACTTTTATAAAGTGAAACATTACGCTTTTGTTTTGAAATTACTTCTTAAGAAACATAATGTGTCTAATGTAGAATCAGACAATCTACTTCTTCTTTTTTTTAACAAAATCTGTAGCCGTAGAAAAATTTCTTTCATTTTGTGTGGATGTTGACTTTATACAGAACATCCAAAAGTTGCTGAAGATTGAGTGTCCTTTCTTCAGTGTACTCAAAAATTTGGAAATCCTTTGTTAGAGTCCGGAATTTATTTTCTTCTGCCGCTAAACTCTTGAAGGCTATCTGCAATTTCTAATTCTAACTGTTTTTCCAGTGATAGTTCCTCATTCTGAGAATCTGAAAGTTTTTCACTATTTTCGTAAGAATCATTGTCATATTTTCCAAAAAGTCTGCTTAGAATTTGTTTCGCCATTTTATACATATCTGCCTCGGATGTTAAATAAGAAAATGTATCTTCTGAATCTTTTTGCAGAGATTCTTTAGAGATTTCTTCTTTAACACTAGGTTTACGGAGCACTAAAAATGACCATTTTACATTACTTTATAAAAATAACATGGATGTATCGATCAAAGTTAGTAGCCATTTTTTAAATAATATATCCAAAGAAATCAATTTGTTAGATAATTGCTCATGGATGCATTTTTACAATCTCAATATTCGCAATTTAAAAATATTGGAATCCGTCATTTTTACGGGTCCCGTAAATCTAGGGTTAACAACAACAAGAAACTCCATTACTCAATTCAGTATTCAGTTTTTCGAAAGTTTTAAATAAGAATTTAAGAATGTATATGTTACAAAATAAATGAGATTCATAAGAATTTTCCTAGATTTAAATTTCTCGAGAAATTCTCGAGAAGGAACACTATTTACAGGGCTCCCATTTATCTATCTACAAATAATATCATCTACGATGAGACCATCTATTGGACAGAGAACAAAACTGAAATTACAATGCTAACAACGACGCGATTCGATGAGTCGGGCACAATTTGCTTCAAACTCGAACAAAGGGTTCGATGAATGGCGCGAAATCAAACGAATCAGACTAAAGGAATCGTCGAAATTCTTTGAGGGGACAATACACGAACGAAAAAAAGCCTAGACGTATGTTTCTTTTTAACCTTGCAGTACAGAGATTCTTTTTCCGTTTATTTCAACGTGTTCGAGACTGTACGATATTCTTCGACGAATAATTAGCTTACGCTGATTACTCTTCGAAACTTGATTAAATTTCACAAAGAAGATCAAAAATGATCTACGACTACGGCAGAAAGTATTCTGCCAGACAGTATGTATCGGTATATTCGACTGTCGCGTCGCGTCGGCAAACAACGTAAGATCAATTGGCAAAGTATCGTGTAAGATGGCGCGCACGTACGTTAACAAAACTTGTTTACAACAAGGTAGATAGATGCGTAAGAAGGTCAGCAAAAGGTTCGAATCGGGCAACGATACCAATCGGCTCGAATCGAATCGGCTCGCGTGCCGAATTTGTCATCACGCGTTCCTTCGACGTTTCGAGGTCAACGAATCGCGATAGATTCAACGGAAACATGTCGAATGAATGGCATCGATGCGTCGACGGTAAAGCTCGCGAACACCGTACAACAGGCGACAATGGAAAAGTTGTTTTTTAACAATGAAAACGCGAAGTTACTATGAAACACAATCGCTACTTTCTACGTACAAATACGGACCGAGTACGCGTTAAATTGTTTTGCCCTCCGTGCCCGGAACGTATCGAGATCGCGACGAGAATAACCGGTAGCCAGAGAAAACTAAATACATGCGGGTGAAACGGTGCTGAAATTGGGCCATTCTATAAATATTCAATTTTTGTACAATCGTATTTACCATGTTTCTTTCATAAAGGAACAGAGACGGAAAGGAAGTTCACAATGGACTTCTGACAGATTTTCGCGAAAATGGCATCTCGTCCGTATGTAATGGGATAATGGCAAGAAAAAATACAGTTGCGTTCGACTCTCACCCTTGGGAAAACGGTGTGTCGTTCGAACGGGTCTCGTGCTGCGGATCTGCCGCCACCGGTCGGCTCGAAGAACGATTTGCTGTCCTCGTCGAATTGTTGCTTGATCTCTTGCAAAAGTTCGTCGCTCGATCTGCCGCGCAGTTTGTCGCTGAATTTCGGCTTGTCACGAAAGTAGAAAGACATTTTGTCGGGCACGCGCGCACAACTGTTTCATACACGCTTCAAGTACTCCACTTGCCGATCTCTTCACGATCAGTCGGACACGGACTGAAATATTTGGCTCGGAAGAGCGGCCGACAACATCGAACACGCGTCCACACCAAGCCCGGTCAAATTACCGCGCACGACTGAAGAGCCGAAAGCCGAAAGCCGCGCCGAACCGCGGAGCATAAAGCACGGCGAGAGCGTCGAGAACCGCGCACGCGCCGCCGCGTTCCACGCTGATTGGCCCGTTCTCGATCCTCGGCCAATCGCAACGCCGCAACGTTCGCCGATTTATCTCGAACCGCCGCACCACGGAATCTTGATACAATTTCCGAATGTTCCGATGCGTGCAATGCTCGACTTCTTACGATCTAAATTTAATCGGCGGCTATTTAAGTTTTGCATTTTTTTTTATTTATACACCTGCACCGAACGCACCATGTAATACTTTCGTTTGTTGCAACACGATCGAGCATCGCCACGAACAAATTACGCCCCGACTTACGTAACGATCTAGAAATTAAGTGCAATCGAAACGACTATAATTTTTCCTTTCTTGTATCAGACACACCCCTCAAAAAAATAATTAAGGGATCGCCTCTACGAACCTGAGAAATTGGGTGAATTTTAAGCGATTATTACTTTGGAATGATTGAAAATCATTTGGAAGCTTGAAGTCTCTAGTTTCAGATGTTGCTTCAAATTTTCAGCTACGTTGCTTTTTAACATAATTGTAGGGTTGTAAAGAAGATTTTGACAGTTACAAAAAGTTTTGTTCATTATTATTTGGAAGCGCCTACTTTCCTGTGCAAAGAACCTGATTCATTTTCTTTTCTTGTTAGAGTTATGCAACATTGAAGCAAAAATGATCTCGTTAACTTCAGAAAGCGAAAAGATCATTGTAAAATCTTGTGCAAAAAAGCAACAGAAAGAGCATTTCTTCCTCTTAAAGGCACTTCTTCTGTTTTGTCAATTTGTTAATTAACATTTCGATATACCAGCGCTTTCTGAAAATATGCTTAAAATTTGCATAATTTCCATTTTCCATTCAACTCGCTATAAGTCCGCGAGAAATTATTCGATTGAGCACCCGATGAACCCGCTGCGACAATTGTTCACCTATGTCAAATGTGTTTAACACTAGGTTTACGGAGCACTGAATGTGGCTATTATACATTACTTTATGAAAATAACAAGAACGCGCTACCCACAGTTTTAGCAATATTTTTAAAGTAATATATACCCAAAGAAATAAATTTGCTAAATAATTTCTCATGCATGCATCCTTACAATCTCAATAATTTTCAAAACTGACTGGTTTTAATATTTCTAATCTCAATAATTTTAAATTAAAAATATTAAAACCCGTCAGTTTGACGGGTCCCGTAAACCTACTGTTCAAGATACCGATTCACGTAACATTAAGCGAATACGGATCGCACAGTGGTGTATTTGGCCCGAAAAACCGGAAAAAAGTAAATTTCAAAAATTTTACGTAAACTGTAATTTTTTTATTGCTCGAAGTAGTTGAATGTGTGGAGAATAATGTACTACATTTTTTTTAATTCATTTGTAAGTTCATGAATCTCTAAACTTAATCTAAAGTCAAGAGATTCTATGTCTTGTATTGCCTTTCCAATCATGCTATAACACATCGTACATTCATGAGTGATTTTTACATGCTTTAAAAAAGCTGTGTAATTTTTTGCATTATGGATATCTTTTAGGTAAGTATGGGCTACACTTTCAGACTGTTTTCATTTTTTTTATTATACTTATTTATAAAGTTATTAATATTTGTATATGATCAATAATTCAAAAATTATTTTTACAATTATAAGGCTTCATTAACGATTTCATTATGGTTTTGAGTGAGTCCCGATGGTCTTTTTAGTCTCATTATATTCGGTAGAGATTTGCGATTCCAAGGTCATAAAGTTTGATTCCGGATTTGTCCGGACTGACGTTCCATACCTAATTTAGTATTAGCGTTTAGAAGTGTTTTACATACGCCTATACGCCGTAATTAATGATAATAATTTAAAAATATTCTTAAAATACATATATCTACTTATTAAAACATTTCATGATCTGCATATTCTGTATTAAAATAATCATTTACATTGTTTTAACATAATTTACGTGTTACAATACTTTTTCCAGCTTCTCGGTGCACGTACTCCACTGAGGAAAGTGGAGGAAAAAAGGTTCGAGCAAAATATTAACAGTATTCAGATGTCTACAAATTTCAATACATAAAATTTCGGAAAAAATTTTCTTTTTATAAAAAGTGGGGATCGATTTAATTTTTCAACTGTTAAGATATATTTTTGATTTCATAATGTTATTGCTGATGTTAAAACGAATTCAACGACCTACTACATTATGGCATTGAGACTATATATAACGCTTAAATAATTTTTTCCGGCTTTTCGAACCAAATACTGTGGATCGTCACGTCAGGGACGCGTTCGCGACAAAATTTTTGTATTGTTGTACGCTTCGGTGCTGCAACCAATGTAAAATAATAAACGTCTGTCGACGAAGCGTCATCGTCGCTACACACCTGCATTAATTTCTACACATACAAAAACTTTGAGTTTCAATTCAAGTCTCATACCAAAGCAAATGGCGAAAACACTCGAAGACAAACCGAGATACGCCGATTGCCGTTTGTCATAAGGTTCGTAGAGGTGATCCTGTAATTTTCTTGAGGAGTGTATAATCATTTCTTGAACCAAGTTTTGTTTTTCTTCTATTGAAATTTCAGTTCCTTCTTAAGTATACTAACAATAAAATGCCTTTGGTTTTCTTTTTATATAAAATAAAAACAATTTATTCTAATTAGCCGTATCTATGTACAATGTACAATATACAAGAATGTAAGAAAATATAATGCATTTGTCTGCACCAAATAAATTGTATATCCTAGAACGATCGTTCCAGTTTAATTACAATACGCTTGTAGAGTGGGGGGTTGCTATTAAGAGTATGTAATTAGAGAATCTTTTAGTTTGTAAGTGTTACTTGCATTTAATCCCTTGATTCGATATAAAATTACAAGTAGAAATAATGAAAAACAAATGAAGTTAGAACGATTCAAAGATAATATTATATACATGCGGCTGTCAAGGCACGTTCTCTTCAATTAATAACAATCCATCGAATTCACATCTCCCTGTCTATACATCGTCAGTATGTCGTCTAATATAGATTCGAAGCTGGTAGTGTACGTGGTCAACCATCGATGTTTCTCTTCGATGATAGCTTCTATGTTTGAATTAAAAATCGTTTGAAGGAATGATTGTCTAGACACGCAAGAAATAAACTGAAATGTTTTTTCCTCTTTCGTGCTTTGCGGTTCTCTGTTTTCATCCATTTTCATCGAATTATTGTAAATAGACGCCAGGAGATTTGCGTCGTTGGCGTCTACTATTTCTTCAATTACATTAGTGGAATTATGAAACCTCTTTTCAGAATTTGTATTTGCAATCTTATTTGCTTCGTGTTTCACATAAGAAGAATCTATTATAGCACATTCTTTAGGTGGAAGCAATTCTGGTAAAGGTTCGTTAAGTTTGTACTTTAAAAGGAACTCCTTCAATTTATTTATTATAGCTGCCGACGTTCTGCAAACTTCAAAATCACTGTCATCTTCTAGGGTAACCAGGAGAACCTGAAATTTCGAATAACAAGACATTATGCACCGGTTGCAGAGTTTTTCGGATCATAAGTTCACCTACCCCCAAGCAATTCTGTTTTGCTAATTCGTCCAATGCTTTGTTGAGTCTTCGCTTTATTTCAATATCATTTAACGACACAATTTTTCTGTGTTCTTTGGAGAATGTTACTTTTGGAAAATGACCATCGAGCACTCCTTGATCGGACATGTGCGACTTTATGAAGTGTGACCAGAAATCAAGGGCGTTCGTTTTCACTTCCCAATGGAGATCGAAGACAGCAGCTGCGGACATTGATCGTGTCATAGAATCGACGACATCTTTCCTAAACGAACAGAAAAATTTCATTTTCTATTATATTTTGGAAGCAACACCTATCGACTTTGTGGAATCGCACTTACGGCCATTTATAGTTGACATATAATTCCTTAATTAATATCACAGCTTCCTTTCGTACTACAGCTTCGCTTTCATTGCTAAGCAACTGTATTGCATGTTCCTGTAACATCAAGAAAAACATGTATTCCAGTGTAGATGTATTTGTTACAAATTTATTTACTTGTTACAATTATCTACGTAATTAGAAATCTTACCAGCAGATTCAGCTGTGATAACTGTTGTTCCCATAGTTTATGTATTCTAACGGTGGTCGAGATGAACGATAAAGCAGACGCTCGAACGTAACTTTCACTGTCCGTCTTAGCAATGTCGAGTGACACTTGCAGGAAATTATTCGTTAATAAAAAGTCTTGGAATGCAGGATATTCTGTAAACATGTGTTACAATTGTACTGCACGATAACGTAGGCTATCAACAGCTATACATACGTACTGTCTTCCGAAATTACAGCAATAGTGTTCAAAACTTCTAACACACTGTCCCTTACTTCCCAATTAACATCGTGTAATCTCTTAAAAAGAGTCGGTCCTATTTCGTTCATGTGGCTGTCTCCTTCGACGAGTAGTACTAAATTAGGTGACATAAAGTTTTGAATTGCCAATTTGCATACTTTTAAAGCTTTCACAGAGATCTGAAACCAAAGATTGACAATGCTCGGAATATATTGTACGTATACAACAGCAGAAAGATCGCAAAATTTGTTCAAAATACATACTACGGATGTAATTCCCGAGTGCTTTAAAATTTCTTGCGCAAGGGATAACAAGCATATAGTTTCCACGCACTCTCGCCATTTCAACTTAAATTTTTCTGTCATCACTGCCAAACCATCGAGAAGTGAGGCTAACAATGTAGGATGATCAACTATTGGATTCCCTTCTAAAGGAGACACGATCGAGGGTTTCTTTGATCCATTTTGTGAATTTGCCATACCGTTTTCCTCTATATTATTTAGTTCGTTGCAGATATGTGGTACAAAGTTCTTGAGTACGTGGCACAATGTTTGAAACGTAATTACTGCGATATCCTATTATGATATCGGGTACAATTGTAAACGACTAGATTAAAGTTAAATATTATTGTATATATATATATACAGTTTATAATATAAAACGCGCATACCCTGTCCATGATATCCGTTATTTCTAGTATTATGTCGATAGATACTTTAGAAATATGTGCCAAAGGTAGTTCATTTTTATATACAGTGTCCCTTATATTGTATGCTAGCCTTTGCACCACTGTACACGTCACATCACACATTTTATTTATGAACATGTCGAACAGATCGTGATTTATATATGCCTGCTTTACGCATACAGCCAAGGGCATGACCTGTTAATGCAAGAAATATATTGAAATTATTTGCTAACAATTAAGTAAAACATATGAAAGAAGATGCTTACCATTATGCTTATACATTGATATTCAAACTTGTATTGGTGTGGTAGAACAAATTCACGCAACAATTGAAGTTTCTTCCAGTAAATCATCAAAAACTTGTTTGTTTTCACGATCTCTGTTATATACTTTTTCGATAGTAGCATCATAGACACGTAACACATATCGTAACAAAATTTTTGCGATATCTCAGCATCGATGGTTTCCTGTCCTTCTCTGAGAGCACGTTTCAATGGAACGAATAAACACAGAACTAACAGCTTATGCACGTGAAGCAAAAATTTTGTGCTGATACACGCTTCGAAAAGGGCTCTTACTCTTGTATCCAAATTAATAGCCTCATGACATAATTCGGGTATAGTGTTATCCATGTTTGCGAATAATGTATTTTCGATGAGATTGGTTAACAAATCTAAGGTGGTACATAATAATTTATTTTGCTCTAAATAGTTGTCTTCCAACGTATGACACACCTGGGATTCAAAATTATTTGTCATTAATGGTGCTGCGATTGCTAAAATAACCTCTTTGCAAAAACTGATGTTCTGTTGTTCGTTTAGAAGCAAAAGACACAAAAACTTTTGACTCTCACGTGTGACATACATAGTGTGATTCCAATGTGCATACTTTAGAACATCTTTCCAAACACCTAAAGTAAATATAATCGTTACTATTAGTATTGTTGTTGTTGTTGTTATTATTATTATAACTAAGTAACAGTTGATACATTTATCAGCATTAAAGTTATTCTATTTACCAGAATCTATAACCCATTGTCTGCCGCTTTGGTGTTGGATCAAGTCTAGTAGCATAGTAGTATAAGCCATTTTTATAGAAGAGGCAACATTGTCTTCTCCAAATTGAAAAATATCGCATATCCTATTATACAAATTCTGGCGCTGCCAATAATGGAAACATGTCTCGTTACGAGATACAAGTCCCACAAGTTTCAAAGTAAACACACTGATAGACTGAGAAGGTTTTCCGTTCAAGCTCCAAAGATCTAGCGCTTTCAAAACCCAATCTCGAAACAACACCCAATGGTCATCTGTGGTAGCTAAAATTGAAAATGTTATCGAAGCATACTATAGAAAATATACGAAATACATTTCACACTCTTACTTACATTCTTTTATAGACTCAGAAATATGGGTTAGCAGAAGGTCAAGATAAGTAGTAGACACAATATTATAGTTAGGCAACAGAAACAACTCCAAAACTTCAGATAACTTTTCACTTGCGTTTAACGATGCCATTATATTTTCATACGAAAATTTTCAACAATTGTACGAGAACACAGAGTTGTTTCTTTCTTATTCTTTACATTTGCCTACATATCTCTCCTACGTTCTTTCATGCGTTGATAATTTTAGAGCATGTATCACAGACGAGTTATCAGACGTGATCAGTGGTGTAATAAGGTGACTGGTGTACTCCTACATCTCGTCTGTGATATTGGTTCCACAATATTAGTTCCGACCGATACGGTAGGATGTGATGCAAAAAAGTTTATCATGTAGTAGTAATCATATAATTAAAACGGAAATCCATGTTGATAATTATACAGTCTATGAATTGTAAATTAATAAAATATAACAAATAAGCTAGTACTTCTTTATTATACAGTTTTCTGCAAAATGTATTTGGTCACCGACGAGATATTTAGAAAGGCTGTCAGTCCCCGTGATGGGGTGATGGTTTGAAATCCATATACGTATGCAAGGGTCAAAATCTAGACAAACTGCCGCTTTAATATTGCAATGAGCAGTTTAGAAGTGGTCAATTGTGTTTCCTAAAAGTCCAATCTACGTCTGTATAGAGCCCAAATTGCGAATTTCTACCTGATCGTGGAGTAATTTGTAATAATCGGCAGAAGATTCGAATTCTGAAGCAAGTACGATGTCACAAGAATGGCTGCCGCTGAGAGATTCTCTTAATTTCGAGAGATTTAGTGTTCATATCGAAAAAGAGGCTCTGTACAGACGTAGCAAAGACATGTACAAACACGGTGGTATGCATTTTTAATTGATCACTTACTTATTTAAAACGTAAAATGTCTAGAAAAAAAGGCACGGCGTAACATAGCGTGACAGTCAAGACCAAATGCGTAATAAATAAACGTATAATGCGTAGAATGAAAATAATTATTTTTTATTGTATAATTTCATTACACTCTTATTGCCTTCTTATTTTCCATATTGTTCACCATTGTAATCATTATTTTATAATCGATAGTTTATAGGTGTAATTAATTAATTTGGAACTTATTGCGATATTTATAAAATAATGATTATTCAAAAAAATATATTCTGTAACAGATATAGAATAAAACAAGATAGTATAAATACAATATTCAAGTAATGACAAAATTCAATCGTTCTTTTTGTGATCCGTAGTAAAAAGCAGAAAATTAATTTTTTTACTTATTTAACCGATAATACCACTTTTAATGCTCGTCTGCATTGACTGCAATTATTCAACTAGAGGTAGTAACGAAATAAAAGTGTTAAGTAATGAAACTAACTTTCGACGGCTTTTATCCATATAATGCCATTTGGTGGCAGTATGTGTATCGCTACCAAAGATGTACAAGACACATATTTTGAATTTTTATTGCCGATTTAAATAAAAAAGTTTCGGAAAGTTTCTAAGTCATTTTAAGTTTTAATTGTAATTGTATTTTTTATATCTTGTAGTATTGTTTCTCTATATTTTATAAGCAATACACCTTATGTATAATCATATTTATTAATTGTATTGTCAAATTTCATTTCCCGAGGCGAAACATGTCGAGCCTGCTCGTCGCGGTGATGGCCCAATTCCGACCAATTTGATTTTGTTGTACCGCCGCAACAAGTAGTGAGATCAGCATGAGACTTGTTGCATGTCGAAGAGGGCCTCAAATGCTACAAAACGCACATTGAAGCATCTCTGGTTTCCGAATGGCAAAAGTTTCCTTAGGCGAAACGTGTCGTGTCTTACTGAATGACCTGCAAAAAAGATTTTGGAAAGATTTCTACAGATCGATTCTTGGAACAATTGTCTACAATAAAAGTGTAAGGAAATAATGCTTGTTTATGAAATATTTTTAAATTACAAATTGAGGCGTCTTTAATAATTTCTTACGTAAAATATTTCTACGAATTTTTGGTCCTTGATGTTATTTTTACTTTCAATACTTTAAATCTTAAAAAGCAACACCGCGGACGAGGTATAGGAGGCAACACTAAAAAGAAATATCTGTTTAATTCGAATACGTTCGTCGGAGAATGTAACATTTGATAATCGATATGGTTCCGTAATGATTCACCTTCTCACCGACGAGAATTTCCTTAGCGGTTTTCTGCACAGACGAAATAACGTCGTTGGCTTTCTGTTTCTTACTACAAAATCTATTCTAGAGGGCAGTAGAAATCAGCGTATTTTTCTATGCGTACTTTTCTAAATATCTCGTCGATGACCAAATACATTTCGCACAAAACTGTATAATAAAGAAGTACTAGCTTATTTGTTACATTTTATTCATTTACAATTCATAGACTGTATAACTATCAACATGGATTTCCGCTTTAATTATACGATTACTACTATATGATAAACATCTAGCAATTATTTCGATTAATTAACACGCTACATCGAAAACACCCGAGTTTCTCCGGTTACACCCGAATCGGCCTCATTTTCTGTATGCAAATTAACTTTGTTGGGAATCGATAGTCGTCTGGTCGATTCTATACGTATTTGCCCGCGTAATAAAAACGAGTAATTAACGCAATTTGAAATTAACTATGCCTTCACGGGGCGAAGACATATTAAAGGGTTTCCAAGTGTATCCTTCTCCATTATATTGAAGTTTAATCTCGAATAGTTTGTAATTGTATGCATGCTTCTTTAGGTTAGAAGAAGAGGAAAATAAACGCAGCAACGCGTTTTGTAATATTTTAATTAATTTATTTATTTTGTGTTTCCTTGACTAAGTAATTTACAGAAATTGGATGAATTTACGAGATGCAGATAGTGGGAAAATATTATGGCAAGGCAACGAAGACTTGTAAGTACAACATAACCTGTCTATGTTTTTTACAATAATGCGGATACTATTTGTTTACATTGAAATATATATGTTTTTAAGATCCGTACCTGAAGTAGAGCACGAAGCGAGAGTTCCGAAGAAGATTTTAAAATGTCGAGCAGTTTCTCGTGAGATTAATTTCAGTTCGGCCGAACCTATGGAAAGATTTAGGTTAGAACAGAAGGTATTGTTCAAAGGACGTTGTTTGGAAGAATGGTTCTTCGAGTTTGGTTTTGTTATACCAAATAGCACGAACACATGGCAGAGTCTAATCCAGGCCGCACCAGAAAGTCAAATGATGCCAGCCAACGTGTTAAAGTACTATACTTTTATCATGTTTAAGCTGTGAATGTTTATGCGAATTCCTAATTTCTTTACGCCAACAAAAATAGGAATCGAACAATAATTAAAAACTCTGTACTTCTATTTTAATATCTTGCAGTGCAACGCATAAGATTCACAGTCCGCTCGTTACTATATTATACATTCGAGTAATTCTTTTCTTAATTTGTTTCTAGCGGCAATGTGGTAATAGAGACAAAATTTTTCGACGACGATCTGCTGGTCTCCACAAGCAAAGTTCGACTTTTCTACATCTAATGATCTCTACTCTATCCCAGCATCAACGCTACAAGGGTCCAACGAATGCATTTCGATGCACGAAATTAAGATGAAATACAGAGACTACAACGATTCTAAACAAAGTTCATATTGAACGAATTACTTTATGCACCTACTGTGATATGCACGTGCTAGATGTATTTTCTCACAAGATTCACTTGGCAGAACGAGTGGCACATGTTTGTGACTATTAAATGTGCTGACAAAGACTTATAATATTGTTGAATGTGCACTTTACAGCACATTGCGTTTTTATTTATTAAGTATGGATGAATGTAGTAATTTTTGTACATATTGTCATACACTACACTGCTGTAACAAAGCAATATATACATATACATACAAAACTTGTATTTTAACTTGTTAACCCTGTTAACTATTTTATAAATGAATGTTGCAACACATATTTAATCATCGGAACTCTTATTTTACATTTCTTCTATTGCTTCTTCAGTTCATCGCACCCTCCGTCTATCACTTGAAAAATAAGAATCGGGGTGCATCTCTATACGATATGTGACAGTAAATATTTAATAAGACAACATAAATTTTTAGCGTGGAATTAAAAAAAAAACCAAATCCTAACTAAGGACTAATTCCCTAAACGATGGCTACTAAAAGACTAGAAGATTAATTAAAATGAAAGGAAGCTACTTGGACTACAGCTCTTGTAAGAAGAATCAGAGTGTGAGAATCCATCTTCTTATTGTTGCAAATCCATCGATCGTATTTATTAGAACAGTAAGAAAGACACACAGGTGCTTTATTATTCAGTGTAAAAGTTAATTAACACGAGGATAGGTCGACCATAAGTTTCCAGCACGTGCGAAACCGTGCTTAATCTCTAATTGGTTTTTGTTGCTCCACCTAAATTACTGAAAAGTGAAGCTCCTCATTGCAGCAGCCCCCTCAATCGTGGTTTCGCGATTTTTATAAAACAAACGAGAAAGCTGGGATATACCTTCACCCCGCTGTACACCCGTGCTATTGATTCCTGGTGTACAAGCAATACATTTTTGAGGCTTCACTACCCCTCTTGAGGGAGTTCACGTTGAATATACTCTATCCCCTACCCTGTCTGCATCGCACAGGTGTAAGGAAAAAAAGGAGGAAAAGAGAAAAGAAATAGCGGGAGTTGCGGAGCCACTGTGGTACCCACACGAACTTCTCAACCTGGTAGTGATTCAATTACCATTAGCCTATCCTTCATCGGTCCGTCGTACCGGACAGCCTATTCCGATGTTGAATAATTAGTTAAAACGATTATCGTTCGGCGAAGTATCTCGCGATGGATCTGAAGGAGGAAGACGACGGTGGCAACGATAGTGGCAGACAATTGTTTTTGGTTGGTGCGCCCCGTGATCCGTTGGTATCCGCCGGTGCGATCGTCGCCTCCGCTGGTGTGCCAGACGAGATCAACCCCGGTGGAGATCTACAGTCGACAGCTCTGGCTGGTCTGATAGGCGCGCAATCTTCCTCGGTTTGCTTTCCAACAAAATTCTGTAAGTGCACCCTGCCACCCCAGACCTGATTTAATTAACTGGCGCTCTCTCTCTCTACCTGTCGGCCCGCAGCAAGTTGGGGCAGTCCTCAATTAAATTATTGCTAAATGCATTAAGCGAATCGGCAGCCCTTGTTTTAAATAGAGTTAGTGGTAATCAGTTTAACAGTTATGAACCATTTTGCCTCGTGTGAAATCAATGCGATTAAACGCGGCGCGTGGATCACTTCGGGAATCATCCGTTCATCCATGCCTCGGGCCTCTAGGCTCGTGTCGTACACGATTCTGTGGTAGCGTCTTCTAGTCGACTTCCTAATGAGAGAGAGAGAGAGAGAGAGAGAGAGAGAGAGAGAGAGAGCCGAGATCACTGTGATCGCCGAGATCCAGAGGTACGCAAGAACCCGAAAATATCGGGTAACCGACGCTCGGGGCAGGTCGAGGGTTTTCCGAATTTCCAAGAATATTCGAGTACTCCGATATGCTCGGGAATCCCAAATATTCTTGATGAAATTCTGAATAAAATTAAATCGACGACCTGTCCCGAAATTTTCGGGGTCTCGCACACCTCTACCAAGAGCATCGCCGTGCTTGATTGCAGCCTATGACTTCTCGCCGAGCCCGGGAAGCGAGGACAGACAGTCCTCCGGTGTTGGTAAGAGAAAACAGCGCAGATACCGCACCACTTTCACTAATTTCCAACTGGAGGAACTGGAGAGAGCCTTTCAGAAGACACACTATCCTGACGTGTTCTTTCGTGAGGACCTTGCTCTGCGTATACAACTGACCGAAGCCAGAGTGCAGGTACTATTGTATTTCTATCGCTGCGAGATGTAACCGATGAATGTTGATCGGCGTGTCACTGTTCACTGTTTCGCTAGGTGTGGTTCCAAAACAGAAGGGCAAAGTGGCGGAAGCAGGAGAAACAGTGCAAAGTGACCACTCATATGCCTTCGCACTTGCCACCATCGGACTGTCAAGAAGTTCAACAGCAACAGCAACAACAACAGCAACAACAGTCGGATCACTTGTTGTTGGAACCACCACTGGGAAGCCCACCGCCCATATATCTTGGCATGGAATGGGCAGGCTTTTCACCGTACAGTAATACTGCCACTGCGTCGCCTCTTGTGGTTAACAGTATGAATAAGGCACTGGAGTCGGAGACAGATGACAATCCTTTACTGGACCCGGAGCTGTTGCAACTGAAAACTCCACGTTCCTAATGTTACCAATGCATGCCTATACAGTAGTGTAGCGCGCCATTACTATTTCAACTATTCGTATAATATAAGTATATCTCTTGAATGTCTGATGCAACAATTCTTTGCGATGACACTTGAACTATGTAATACAGCGTGAAGCAATGGCAATTATTGTTTGAACATACGGAAATTGGAAATTAATATTGAAATGGTAATAATTGCTGCCTCACCCTGTAGAATGAGTAATATGACTACTAGTTTTGATTGAGATTATCATTTAAGACCGAGGGACCAGAGACTTTTATCAACGAAAGGAAAATTAACGCTAAAAGTACTTTGGCTATTGTTATGTAGATTTTGTAAGAATATAGGTATAAATTTATTCTTCCCGCCGGGTTCGACGAATCACGCGCGAAGCAACGGTAATTGTACATTTAAGAAAGAAAATCAAAATTAAATATCTATCTATGGGAGAAGAGAGACCGTCAAAAAGAAATCGTCCCGACGTAAAATAGTAACGTTAGCTTTATTTCGGTGTGCATATATTACAAATCATTGAGTCAACTAAGTTATTGAATCGGTTGATCTTTTCAGGAGCAAGTAAGTATTTCAGGATGCTTCTTCTGATCTTTCCATTCGAGAGATTCTGTTTAGAGAGCATTATCAACAAATCCTCTTTTCTCTGTTGTTTTTTTTATTTATTTATTTATTATTCTTTTAAGAAATATCTATACGACAGTAGACTGTACTTTCGTTTAAGTGTTAGCAAAACGGTTCGTAATATCATGAATGATCAAGCGGAGCATCCCAAACGAAATAAATTAATGATGGTGACAGATGGTACATTGAAATTATGCGACGTACGAATACTCATCTGCCTTGTTCGGCGTGCGCTCGATATACTGCTTATCTATGAGGGCTTCGATACACTTTTTGATCATGCCAATCGAGGGAATGAACGTTACTTTTGGTTGACTGAGTACCTGGAACATACACACCATCGACGTTCAATCGTTACAATGTTCTCGCATAACGTAATAGAAACGATGGAGAAATAAACTATTTTACCTCCTGTACCAGTTGATTGTGTGTCAAAACCTTACGGCTCTTCATGATACGGACTATGGCTGCTTGCAGGTACAATTTTCTGTCTTCGTCGACACTGCGATGCGTTGCTTCGGAGTCGTTGTTCTCTTGCGGCACGTCCCGTTGCGACGAACCGGTTATGCGAAACTTCGTTCTCTTATTCGTATAATCGAAGTTCAGCGACAGGACGGTATCCTCCTCTAGGTCTCCCTCCGTAGACTTCTTCAAAATTCTACTATCTACTAAACTGGCTGCGTGTCTCATTAGCTGGTCGTGCGACAAATGCAGCGAGGTCGCAGCCTCTCGGCACTGTATCGAGTTGCAGTGTTCGAACAGAAACAGCAACGCCATTTGGTAGGTGTGCAGGGTCACTTGGTACGGCTTCTTCAAGTAATTGAACTTGAGCTCGCCCTGACAAAGGTGATACAACCAAGTGACCTTCCGGCCGTTGAATTGACCGTGATAAAACGTCTCGAACGCTTGTATCGCCTTCTCCAGCTGCTGGGGGATGTGAAACGGTCCTTGCCACGGAGGCACCGCCAACGGCCACGCGCCTGCCTGCAACACGTTCACCGAGAAACCTATGCGCAACTGATTCTCCCTGTCGCTCTCCCGCAAACTAGCAGTGAATTTAGCGTTCAAGTCCGCCGACACCGAGATGTCGGTGAACATCCTATGGAGCTTGTTCGTGAACTCGTATCCGCAGGCTTGCTTCAGACGCTCGATCATCGACTCCTCCGCGTCCATCGATTGATATAGCTGATGGATCAATCGCTTTGCCAGCATACGAGCGTAGAACTTCTGAAAGACGTCCTTGTCGTTGACGTATTTGAACACAGTAATGCAATTCGCTAGTTTCTCCTCAACTTCTCCTTCTGACACGGCCCTGGCCGACTTCCTCAGCAAAGAGTCGCAGTATCTAGCCAACTAAAATGGAAACGTTCCGTACCGTAAGAATTGTCATTGTGTGCGAGAACCACAACGGCAGCGACAATCATCGGGTATCCGACATTTTCGGGTTCTCGTGCACCTCTAGAAACTATCATTTGGTTACTTACTAGTTCCGGTGCTTTGGCTGGCTGCCGTGGAGTTGTCTTGTGATTCACTACCGCCGAGCAAGCTTTATCGAGAGCTGCCACGAACATTAAATCAGATTGGAACACTTCCTTGATTAATTCTGAATATTTTTTATGCACATCCAGCATGCTCTCTACGAATTGTGTGTGTACCTAGATTTACGGATTATTACATCAGTTTTATAAGTAACTTGAGGAGAAATTCTCGTGTAATTGGTCCGGAAAATCGATTTTTTAAAAGTATACCACCTTAAAAATATTTTCCCAAAGCTTTATACCGAGATTCCTTGAAATGACAAAGTTATGACGATTCTAGGAGAACGATGCCACAGAGTGGCAGCATCAGTACGTAACAGTGGGAAGTGTAACTCGAAAAGTGTTCAACCACTCGTGTTGAATCAATGTATACTTATTCAAAATTGCCTGCTTTTAAAACAGTATTCTTAATGATTTTTACAGCACAATAACAGTCGTTTCTTCTGAAAAAATCGTACTTTTCTTCGAACAGCCACCATTTTGTCAACTTAGACTTTTCCGATACGAATTTAGATTCAACCAAAGCATTTTTAGATATAATAACAAAATATTTTTAGTTTTCTTGTTTCGAACAACTACAACCAGAGCTATGTTTCCCATTGTTTCTGGTCGTGCTCGCCAGGTAGAATTTTATAATCAATCTCATTTCTTTTTACTCTTACAAATACTCATCTATGACTGTATAAATTTGCAGATGTGTTTAATAAACAGATTTAGAATAAACATTCCTCGACAGTTGACATTTCTTGCCGTTTACGCGAGAATCCCCCCTTAATCTGTATTGGGTACTATCGTTATCACTCACGTTGTCACCCTGTACATTTTCAATGGCCTTCAGTCCCTGCTGAATGATGTGTTCGGTAAGTTTTTCTACAATAGGATTTAAACCTTCGGGTAATGACCTTAACAGTAGATACAAGAGCGATAGATCCTTTCTACTTTCGTTCTCTATCATACTCTCCGCTTCCGTGTGAAGCCAGGATACGCACGAGGCTATCATCTTATTCTCACAGCACATTTTCACCTGCAAATCATTACTGTCGAACAACCAACTACTTTAAATTAATTGGATAAGTGTGTAACGCATAAGAAAAGGTGCGTACTTTAGGCACAGAACTTGAATGAAGGAACTTATGAGCGCGAAGCTCCTCCAGGGCAAGTTGGGACGAAACTTGTACCATGTAATGCCGTACATCAGACTTTTGTCGCAGGGTAAATGCTTGGCTCGTATAAAACTCTCCACTGGCCTCGAGGAAGGGTTGTTCGAATATGGTTTGGTACAACTAAAATAGAACAAGAACGACATAGTTTCATAATCGAATACACAATTCGGAACGGCGAGGAACAAAATGTGAATAATTACTTTCAACTTTAATACCATTGACTTGTACTTTTCAACTTGAACAAAACTATGTATAACACCCCAAATAACGTCTGTATTTGTTATTTGAGCTTTGCCTACTCTGTCCGCGTGAATACAGTCTAATAATTGTGACACCAACTGTTTCTTTAATGGCATGATCATTCGTTTCTTCCAAATATCTAATCCGAGCTCGCCTACTTGCAGTTGCTCTTGGTAATTAGACATTGTGGAAGACGTGCCGTAAATGATATCAGCATCTGAAAACTTTTGTTTTCTAATGTGATGTTCGTTCAGATGCAAATACAAGCGATGTAAATACTTGGTGCCCTGAGAGTATTCGCACCAAGCACGGTGGTACGCTTGCAGCAAATTAGATTCATTTTGGGCGGACACTGTCGACAACAACTGATAGACGTGCTCCTCCAGAAACTTTTCCGTCTCATTGTACAATTCGTTCTCGAACGATTCCGGATAAGCAACACACAGAGAATAAATATCGCTGAAATCGAACATAGATCACTTGTTTATAGCAAAGCGGATTCCAGAATTTTTTATTAGCAGCTAGCACGCACAAACTACCTGAATCTGTCGTTCCACACCGCACGTGGAACATTAGATAATGTTATTATATTCTTTATAGTCTCTTGCAATGCTTCCCATGTTTCCTTAAAATTAATGTTTTTGGGTTTCAATGACATCCTTTTTCAGAATCGAAAGAGCGCTGAGCAATCGACCGTGTAGAGATTCTACAATGTAAATATCAAACTAGCGAACCTAGAAAAAAGAAATTGTATCAGTGACAATGCAAAATTTGAAACATTTACATAACAACAAAGAAAAGTGACAAAATACGGAGAAGCTTCTCACTGTGCTCGGATCAAAAAGAAAAAACAAAAATCACGAAATTGAAAGACGTTAAACTATGCACGCAATATCCACTCCAAGAATAATCTTTTAGCTATAGATAAAGACAGCGAGTTTACAACGCTTTGTTCACGAATTTTCTACATCGTCGGTTCAAAAATAACATAAATGCAAAATACGTTGCTAAGCATTTTCGTTTCGCAGTTATATATCCCTTTCCGTCTAGCCCAGCAGCAGCTTTTCTTTTTCGACACCTTTCTTTTGTTGTGCACGAGAATGATTTTTCGGTGTATAATTATTGTATCGCGACGAGATCGAACCGATTCAGCACACTCGAAATAGCGCCGTGCAGGTCTCGGTCACGAACGATCGGAGATGTTTTTTAACGATTGTTAGACGTGTATCATTTTGCGTATCGGGATCTCGATCTGTTATCTATCGGATTATACATTTGGCTGCGACGTCTCGATTCGATCGTCTCAAATCGTCTCGAACGAACGATAAGTTGCACGCGTATACGCGTGTTACGAACTACAGCTGACTGGTACCATAGTACCGTATCCAGATGGTCATGATCGGAACCACTAACCAAAAAGTCGTGGAAAGAGTGGTCGGTGCGTGTGTATAGAGAGACACGATTACTGATCGGGTCGAATCTCTGTCAAGATAAGTCTTTTCGGCACTCTTAACCTTGGTATCCCGTCGGAATCATTCCCTCTCGCAAAATACATGACATTTACAATGACTCATTTTCATCGAACACATTCTCTCTTTCTTTATCCCTCTCGTCTTCGTCTACTTTTTTTCCTTTCCCTCGCGTGTTTTTTTCTCTCTCTCTCTTTCTCTTTCTCTCACTTGTTCAAACCATGGACGAAAAAAATGTTTTCGATCTCTATGCGGTGGACAAACGAATTCTACAAGGAACTACCTTCAATTTCTCAATAACGTCGCAGAGCCATTATGCCCTTTGCTCTTGACTTTCTGGGATTTTGGGGGGGATGGTAGCGCAGATCGACTAGAGACCCCGCTCTCTATACAGAATACTCCATTTTATTTTTTATAAATATAGAGCGTTCTCTCAACGGGGCGAAACGTTCTGTCGGAACGTTTGATATCTTTGTATCTCTAAACTGAGTAACCTTGATATACTACGTGCAGACAATGTTGTCGCTTCTTCATGTTTATACTCTTTGGTTCGTATATTTTCATCCCTTTCTCTGGACCACTGGATGAAGAAGGGAGAAGAGACTGCGAGCGAAAAATCGGAAACGTTGTAAAGCGCGGCAATATTTGAAATGTGATATGATCGCCGTGTAAGGATTTGCACTATGAATATCGTAGAAAACAATTTTGGACAAATGAATTACAGATTTTTAAATATTATGAATATTAACGCTGGTAAGTAAAGTGTTAATGGTTTGAACAATACAAAGACTCCAAGACTTTTCGTGGACCTATTTGCGGACGCATGCGCACTGGAACGTCAGAGTTTCCGCCTCTGTAAGAGTATTATATATTTTGTTTAACTATATCGTCTCTTTCTTGCACCATGTAACACTATAAATAAACAATGTGGTGAAATTTTGCGAAATTCCCAAATTGTTAAAACAACGCCATAGATCAATGGAAACAACAGCTAAAGAAAGCGATGCTCCTTTCCGGATCTACATATAATCATCCAAGACAGTGTTTAATCAAAAATTGGGAGGATATAAATGGTAGGGTACAATATCTTCTATGTAATTTTGAAATAATAAAGAATTGGAGTTGCCAATTTTTCATATGTAAAATTGCGTTAACTGTTTCGTAACGAACTTCTGCTTCTACGAAGAGTAGCCAGCGTCTTTCCATTCTACCATCTCCTTTTATGACGCTATTCCTCTACGCTTTCGTCACGGCCCGGTCACGTGACGCATTTCGTCTCTGTCATGCACGTGTCACAATGTCACGTGACTAATCCGGTACTGGCAGAGAGAGGGTAACCTTTTCCCCTCAATTCGTGTCAATCCCCCTGATCTGACGACTCAGACGAGGTATAGTAGTATAGTATAGTTCTTACCATTTCTGTGTCACATCCTACCGTATCGGCCGGAACTAGCAATGTGGAACTAATATCACAGACGAGATATAAGGATAGACCTAACTCTTATGGGACTTCGTGTCTCATGTTCTGAAATATCGACTGTTCAAAAAATCAGAGGGTTTGGTATGCCCTCTACGATTTAGAGTGGTGAGTTTAGGAATTATATTGAATTACAGGTATCGAAGGCGTAGTTGCCAAACCACATCGGAGAACATTCGTCGCATAGTTGCCAATTTACTGTTACTGCCGTGTAATTCTGTTACAGTCACAATTCTGGAAAAGCAAACGAAACGAGCTATTACATGATTAATTCAACCTGAATATTTCATCTCTGTTTAAATACAATGCTTTCTGTTTCTATACTCATTTTAAAGCTAAATAAATGCCTTTTCAATTTATATAAATAAACTTTTATTTATTGATAGTAAACATAATAATAATTGTTGTTGAAAATTGAAATACCTATTTAGCGCTGTTTTTATCTTGAAATTGACTTATATACAAATCAAATACAATTTTCAAAAGGACGGAAAAATTCGTTTACGGTCGAACCACCGGACGTGACAATATTCTTTATTGTACGTACAGCTTCATTCGTTATTTATACCAAACATAAAGTTTAACTAACCATAACCGAAATTAGTATTTGAAATCGTTAAAGCGTTTTAGGAAACAACGCTGTCAGCAGATTGTAGTTCCAGTTGGTAATACAGGATGTGACTCGAAAATGGTAATGGGGTTACGTGACCCCACAAACGTGGGACACGAAAATGCATTGGATGTTAGGTCTATCCTATACCTCGTCTGTGCTAATATCACTGAATATTAGTGAGAATCGAGTATCTTGTATATTTCCAATAATCATGCATAAAAGTTACTTTGCCATTTTTACTAAACAATTAGGTGGTAAGGTAGCCAAGGGGGTATTCGACAGCATCATTGGCAAGAGGAATTCTTATAATCGTTAAAGCAGAGATAATAAATTTATCAGTGTATTGTGTTCAATAAATTAATGCGTGCGAATCTTCATGGTTCAAAAGTTATTCTGTACCAGTTGTTGTTAACGATGTCGGTATTTCAGATCATGAGACACGAAACCCCATTTGGTGATTGGTCTACTCCTGTACCTCGTCAGTGCTAGCGACTCTGCTTCTATATACTTTATGTTCCGTGGTCGCGATTTGCGTTCGAAACGGCACTTCAAATTGTTTTGACTTCGATCAGTAACAAATAGTAAAAAGAAGCTCCCGAAAATGGTAATTATACATACATTGAATAATAGAATGCTTATGCATGTCTCTGATATTAAATAACATTCGTTGCTATCATACTTTAATCATTTTAAAAAAGTTCCAAAATGAAGCAAGGTTATGTTGCTGTCAAATATAGGAATGATAGTGCATATTTGTTAGTTGACAGAAAATAGTCATGATTGCCTTTCAAATTGAATGATCCTTCTTATATGAAACAAGACTTTTAGTTAATACTAATAAATAGTTGGAAAAAGTCAATTTGTATAAATTTAATAAATTCCCAATGTAATAATGGTATGTAAATCTATAGGACGGTATAAAGTTATGTTTCTCTTTTTCAGAGTATTTTAGCATATAATGGAGGTGCTACTATAGCTATGAAAGGCAAGAACTGTGTGGCAATAGCCGCTGATCGTAGATTTGGTATCCAAGCACAAACGATAACATGTGATTTTCAAAAAATCTTTGAAGTTGGACCGCATTTGTATATGAGTCTGCCTGGCCTTGCTACTGATACTCAAACAGTTATGGAAAGGCTAAGGTTTCGATGTAACCTTTATGAATTGAAGGAAAATAGAAAGATTCAGCCTAAGACATTTGCATCCATGGTCTCAAATCTACTGTATGAGAGAAGATTCTCACCGTACTTTGTAGAACCCATTGTTGCTGGATTGGATCCAGTAACTTTCGAGCCATTTATTTGTAATATGGACTTGATAGGATGCATATGCATGCCAGGAGATTTTGTGGTTGGAGGAACATGTAGCGAACAGCTCTACGGAATGTGCGAATCGCTTTATGAGCCAGATTTGGAGCCCGATGATCTTTTCGAGACTATCAGTCAAGCTTTAGTAAATGCATGTGACAGAGATGCAATATCTGGTTGGGGTGCTATTGTTCACATAATGTATGTTACTTTTTTTGTCTTTCCCCTAGTTTTTACCGATCTCTTCAAGCTAACAATGAAAATATTTTTACAGAGAAAAAGACAAAGTTACAACAAGGGTTGTCAAAACAAGAATGGACTAAACTGACAACACAGATTCACATTATGTATAAGATCATAACTTGGAAGCACTTACTAAAGAAATGTACACCTTGTTTAAATAAATTAATAATTTTCAATAAATCGGTTATGGATTTTCTATCTTTGTTAATGAATGTCTCACGAGACTTAATAAGTAAAGATTGCAATTCTCGATTAATTATTCTGTTCTTATGTTGGTAACATTTAGAATACGCCGGCTGTGTTCATCGTGCGCGTTTGATTAGGTTATGTTTGCTTGTTTAGTACGGTATCGTCTGCTGCTCGATTCGTAATAGTTTGAAATATTTTTACCAAGTATACGAACACATGTAGAAAATAATTATAATAATGGCTTTCAACAGATTGTGCGTGGCACTCCGACAAGTAACACTCAATAAACAAGGTACGTGTGGGATCCAATTTTTAAATCACCAAAAATAATAACCTCAAATATTCTTTTCCCAAATTAGGTTTCTATGTTTTACAATTTAACTATATAAAACCGTCCAAGTATTATTGTGTTTTAATATTGGTAATACGTTGTTACTGATCAAGGTAGATTGTTTAAATATTAGTCGAACTTCTTTTTAGGTAATGTTATCGCAAGATACTGTTCCTCCCATTTTTCAAGAAATGAACATAATAGTCCATCTTCTTATTTACTTAAAAATGCAACGAACGTAACAAAGCCTGATATAAACATTACATTTGCACCAAGAACCCTGAATATAAATTTTGGAAATCTAGACAATAGAATCATAAAAAATATCATTGAAATACCACTCAAGGATATACCATCGATAGGAGATCCTTCAAGGCAACGTCCGATTCAGCAAGATCTACCACTAACAGATAAATCTTTAGACCTTCCTACATTAGGAAATGTTGTGGAAAAGCATGCAGTACGTCTGATAGTGATTAGGAGGAAGAAAATGAAGAAACATAAGAGAAAGAAGCTGCGTAAAAGAACAAAATTTCAAATGGAAACGATAAGAGCAAGACGTAACCTGAAGAAGGAGAAAGCATTTCAGGATGAGTTGCTTGTAAAAATTAAAGAAGCTGAAGCATTCGATGCGAAGGCACACGTTCAGAAAAAACTTGAATTACTGCTTAAAGAACGTATACCAAGAACATATAGAGGAGAAATATTGCCACAAGCAACGATCAAGCAGTTTCTAGCAGAAAAGGAGGAAAAACTTCAGAAAAAGAAGGAGAGAAGTAAATTTCGCTTAACTCTCGATTAAATACATGTACTAGACAAATAAATATTCGTTGCTCTATGAACTTTGTATTAGTTTTAATATTCTTTGCCATGCAATTCTCGACTTATATGAACTTATAATAGGCAAATACATATGAATTTTTGGTACTTAATAACAATTTGAGGTGTTCGTTCCAGTAGTATCCACAGATGTAAATACACCTCGCAGGTGGAAAACATGGAACGATGTCAACTATTTAATAAATGTATTCAAAACTTTAGTTTATACTTATAAAACACTTTATGCTAGAGAAACCCGCGTGGTACATTATCAGACGACAGTTTAGAAACATTATTTATGCAGTCATTTATTAATTACGTCTTGTCTTTTGATCACATATGTACAATCGTTATATAATACTATGATATAATAAATAGCACCTTTGTTTATCTTTGCGCGGATGTCCAGAAATTGTGATACGATTCTCGAAAAATGTATATTCATTCGCGAGTATATCCGACACTTTCGAATGTCCTGAAATATTTCGTTTCTATAAAAATATACAGCGTCACTTCCGCCAGAAGCAAACACGATTTACATTATAGTCTTTAGTCAATAAATACATTTAACCGTAATCTAAAATAATAATCCTACCTAAAAATGAGAAAAAGAGTATCGATAGCGAGTCTTAATATCATGCAATTGACTTTATGATCGTTCCCTCAAGTCTCTCTCGGTCAACCCTACTGTGTCTTGCTACAAGACGAACCTCATCTCAAACAATGTTCTCCGGTAAAAGTACATAAAAATTGGCTCGTTTCGGCGCTTAAAAAATAAAACATCGTTAAGTCAAACACACGTCTATCCCGGCTCTCAATGGAAGACAGACTCTGCGAGCTACTTGCATCGATATTGAAAAACAAAAACATGTCCGTCGTCGTCTAGGGTAATACCTGACCCTTCTTCACTTCTAACACCTTTGGTTTGTTGACGCCTATACTGCCGGTTTTTAAGTCGCTATTTCTGCCAGAAAAATAGTCCTCGATCTCCTGAAGCGTTTTACCCTTCGTCTCCGGCAAACACATGTAAAAGTATATCGTACCGAACAACGATATACAACCGTACAAAATGAAAGTACCATGCCGAGTAATCGCGCTCGCTAAGAACGGATACGTTTTCACCACGGTAAAAATGAAGGAATGGGCTGCCATGGTAGTTAGACCGCCGATAATACCGCGCACTTGTATCGGGTACACCTCCCCTATCATCACCCACGGTATAACGAGGAAACCGAGGGTGCAAGTGATGGTGTACGCGAATATGCACAAGATGGGGAACCAAGTGGCGACGAGCGGAAGATCGTTATGAGTCCAATAGTCTTTTAACCACAAGTACCCACCCAATCCTACCATGGACAGTCCACACCCAATCGAAGAGACCATCGTCAGAGGTCTCCTTCCGCATCTCCTGCACAAGATGCAGGCCGCAATCGTGGACGTTAACCTGACTGCGCCGAGGATCACCGCGGCTAAGTACTTGTCCAAAGACGAGCCCGAGTCTTTAAAGATTTCTACGGCGTAGAAGGTGATCACGTTTGTGCCTGACCACTGGTATATCAGGAAGTATAAGAACAGCAGAGTGAACGGTTTCAGAGCGTTAGGCTTCAGAAGAGCGCTCACTATCTCGCGGAATCCTGTCAGACGTTTGATGTTGTTCTTATTCGAGAAGTTGATAAGCGTTTCCATCTCCTGGTTGATGTTGCAGGTACTGCCGCGAAACTGTTGCAGGGCCTTCCGCGCTTTCTCCGGCCTGCTGCGCGATATAAGGTAAGACGGCGTCTCGGGGAAGATGAACATCAGCATCAGAGCCGCAAGAGGGAGTATACCGCTGATAGCTGCGCAAATGTTCCAACTGAGCATGCTGCCCAACGCGTACTCGATCAAGACACCGGTGCTCACTCCAATACTGGAAAACGCGGTTAACATCCCTCGGAGGTGCGGCTGAGTCACTTCCCCGGTGTAAACTCTTGCCGGTGCGCCCACCATGCCTGACCCAAGACCCACGAAGAACCTTCCAGCGTATATCATGCGAATGTCGGTGGCGAATGCAATTAATATCCAGCCGAGTAGCGCGGGAATCTCTGTGATGATCAGGGATCTCTTTCTTCCAAGGACGTCCATCATGTACCCGGACGCCAGACATCCAATGGGAGTTCCGATGGAGGACATGCTGGCTGTAAAATTAATTTTGTTGTTAACAGATGGACTTTCTCGCGAATTTTTCTGATTCGATAGTTCCGTTTTCCTTACCTATCCACGACTCCTCTGCCGAGTCCGCAACAATGGGAATTGTACTATTTGGTTCTTGAAGTTGTGGCAGAGCAATGGCGGAGAAACCAAAGGTCATGCCCGTGTTGATAGTTCCAAGCTGGGCCACCAATGCTGCTAGAACTTGCCTGACAACGCTTCCTTTGATGTCACCACCTTCTATGTCGGTGTTCGTGTTGTCCGAATCCAATCTAGCCTTTTCATCCTCCACGTGACCGGTTGGTTGAAGCTTTGGAAGTATGGCAGAGCCCACCAAGGACGACCTGTCCGAGCTCTGAATGTCGCCATTTGTTCTGTAACAAATTATTTGAACTGGTTAGCTGAGGTCTGTCTTAAAAATGTTCAGTTTAAGGTGTCCTGTGGTTTCGAATTCTGGCACACCTCTAATAATTATTATTTTTATATATATATAATAATTACTATTTTTCTGGGCACATAACAAAGGCACAGAACTGAACGTTCCTGTGTGTATCACAATACGCGAGAGACACGTATAGGACCGACAGGTTTATCTACAAACTGGGAGATAATAATTGTTTTCACACAATACAAATGGCGGATAGTGTGTTTGAAACTGTACGTTAGTGACTGTCAGTCTTTTTATGACGCAAAAGATTTGTGCCTACAGAATTGATTACTGTTACTGATTATTATTTAATTTTTTTTATTATTGTTATTATTTTTGTATCACAATCTTTTTTATTTCGTACCATACATTACAATAATATGTTACAAGCTCGATTTCATTAACGTAGAATAAATATTTATAGAAAATATATACGTAAAAATAAATTTGAGCAGAATGTTGCGATAAAAATTTTGCTGTCTTCCATTGTGTAGGCGATTGTAACAATAGGCAGCAGTTGCTACTACCACATGAAAGAGAAAAAATGCATTCAAGGTGATTTTCAATTACTCTCATTCGGACAATTAACCGTGAAATGCGATTGTTTCATGGTGTAAAAAACGCTAAACCTTCCGCGGCTCGTGAACGACCATAACGGTCGTAGTAAGCATTCACAATTGTTAACTGCAAAAATGTAGTAATACAGTCTCTACAAAGGTGTGTTTACTTAAGATTACTGTAACTAAATTGACATTATTTAATCGACATGTAGCACAAGGGGTGTCCCCACTATTTACGTAGCTGGGTCTGTAGATAATTATTTATCTGCTTACGCACATAGACATCTGTCGGACAAAATAAAATGATAAGTCGATCATGTTTGTTCCTCGTGTAGTAGATGCTTGTTAAATATCCAGAGATAAAACAGTTGCTTTACATTTGGCAAAAAATTAAATGCGTTTTTAATGAACAGCGGACATCGTTGCGGCTGTCGCTCAGAACAATGACCATGCTCGCCGTTTCATGCTAGCATGATTCATACAGTCTTCTGTTCCGTATCTTGCTTCCTTTTCGACTTTTTAATGCGACGAAAGGTCGCGGACGGAAAACGCGGTCGAAACACACGACTTTCTTTGTTCTCGCGCTAACGTTCGATTTGCCGTCGTACGAGGAAAGAAAAAAAAAACGTCGGGAAAATTGCATTCGTATCGACCGTTGAAAACGTTTGAAACGGAAGAAAACCCCGCAATCGCGTATGCACACGATAAAAGTAAAATATTCTCGGTGAATGTTCAAGCGTTGTTACTAAATAACGCGCGAATAATACACGATGGTGCAACAACGTAGAAACGTCAGGAGGCGATAAATAAGAAGGTGCGATTACTTTCGCATGCAAAACAGGATTCGATAGAACAGGATTGAATGTAAACATTTGCAGTCTAGAGTGCAATCGTAGCTCGACTAGAGACGATGATCGGGAGAACCGTTACGAAATAATAATGGCGACTGAATAAGCAGTCGATTCGAAAAGTCGTCTTTTCCAATAATAATCTGCTGACTGTGCCCCCTAGGATAAAAGACCCAATTACTGTGCCTATATCAATTATACTTATTTTTAAAGCATCATGAGTATTCAAAAAAGATGTTAATTTTTTGTTCATCAATGTCAGTTAATATCTCCTTTTTAAATATTCATTTTGCTTTGAAATCAATTATAATTAAAATAGACACAGTAATTGGTACCTTTATAGTAATTGGGTCGCTTACCCTGTCTTTATTCTAATTCTGTCAGTTAATGCGATGTTATTTGCGACTGCTACAGAAAGTCGACACTTACTATCTATAGCTAGACAAAATTAGGGTATATTATCAAACAGAGCAACGCACTTGAATAGCCTTAACCTGTATCCTCGTCGTTTACCTCGAAAACCGAAATAAACTTAGGGGGATGACTTAGAGATCCCTCAACGAAAAATGTTCTATGTTTGTAAAGTAAGGATTCAAATACTTCTCTGATCACGAAAATGTCGCATTAACATATTTAAAAATTAATTTCGGGATCGAATTATTTTTCTCGTTAAAAATATAATTTTGCATTGAAAAGATGAACGTGTTTGTGAAAATTGTTGATTCCAAGGGTCCCAATTACTATGGCGGTATCAATTACTGTGTCTATATTAATTATTCTTATTTTTAAAGCATAATGAATATTAGAAATAGAGATCTACAAAAGATATGAAAATATACTATCTAAAAAAATTTACTCTAGTCCGACTATTTTCGCCCGCGAAAGGGTTCAAGTTGTAACACAGACGAACGCCTCGGGTGAATACTATTGTCCCAGGGTCCGTGGAGTATAAATAGTTTATATTACGTCACATGTGTTTGACAATGGAAGACACCAACATTGACCGCTGTTCGTGAATAACGAGCGATAAACTTTACCTTGTGTCAGGTGCTACGGAACGGAACAAAAAAAAAAAATATGTGCGACAAACACGACCAAAGGTAACCCTACCTGACCGCGGTCATTTTACGAGCAATTATGATTTGAAACCGTTAAAAATATAAATTACGCTCGAACAATTTAACGACTGAATTAATTATCGACAATGCAGTAGGAGGATCAATTTTAATATCCACCTTTTTCGCCGTCAGCAGAACTCTGCTTTACCCAACGAATAGTTTATATCACGATTATTTTCAATAAATATGAACTATTTAATACCGACATTAACGACTACGAAAATAAACCGTGAGTTGTCTTACAAGAATAAATGCGAGCTCTAGGTCAAACCAAGTAGACCTGCAATTATTAATCAGTTCGAAATTAATATTAACCTCTTCGTTTAATATTAACCTGTTCGTCCGCAAATCTATCTCCCAGGTACGGCGCCCTTGGCGGCGTAAGGCACAAAAGCCGCTATAGTGGTTCGTACCTTTCAAACTGATGCTTTCTACGGAAGCTACTATAGTGGCGTAGAGTTCTTAAGAGGCCAGGTATGGCGCCGTCTTCCGCAAATCTATTTTCCAGGGACGGCGCCCTTGGCGGCGTAAGGCACAAAAGCCACTATAGTGGTTCGTACCTTTCAAACTGATGCTTTCTACGGAAGCCACTATAGTGGCGTAGAGTTCTTAAGAGGCCAGGTATGGCGCGGTCGTCCGCAAATCTATTTTCCAGGGACGGCGCCCTTGGCGGCGTAAGGCACAAAAGCCGCTATAGTGGTTCGTACCGTTCAAACTGAGGCTTTCTACGGAAGCCACCATAGTGGCGTACCGATCAAACTAACCGCTTTCCACGGAAACCACCATAATGGTGCACAGTGCTTAAGATGTGAAACGTACAGTAAAATTAGCTGTTCGTTGCCTGGTCAGTCGTCAATAATGCTACTCGACGTCGCGTATTAATAGACCAATTATATCAAGCTGTGGCGAACGGACTTATCTGCAGGAACGCGTTAATTACAAGGATCCTGTTGTTCAAACAGAAAACCGTTACCTCTTGCGCGGTTCGCGGGTAGGTAATATACAAAATTAATTTATACAAAGGCCCAGCGTTCTTTGTTCGGGACGCTTAAACGATTCTCGAAGGTAAGCTGAATGGGCGACGAGCGTTAGAACGAAATTCGCGCTGTTATGCTTGTCGGTTCTGCGTAAGTCAAACGTTCCGTCGATCTGGAATAAAACTAAATGTCGGCAGAAGTGGTGCGACGATGTTTTTCCCGCACTTTGAGATTAAGACAATTTCTCTTTAAAAAGGCCTGCTGGAACGAACAAACTAAACACGCGCGGATGACGCAATGTCGAGAACGGGTGAACGAACGACGCAAGCGAAAAAGCCAGGAAAATATGGCGACAACATTCCGAACGTGCAACTCGTTTGGTAAACACATCTGTCGAGGGGGTTACGGCTGAACGTGTAACTAGATAACGCGAATTAACGACGATTAGCGGCGCGAAACGAGGCAGAAAATTCGCGTGGTACGGTCTATAAATAAACAATAATTCGATCGATTCTCTCTGTCAAAGCTAAGAACCACGTTAATCTCGATCGTCTGTCAAAACGACGTCGACATGTGTCGCCTAAAAATAAATATGCCTCGATTATTTATATAAGAAACACCTTACTAACAAACGCGTATATACTTGAATCAACGCAGACATAAACTATTCGTTATCAATGTGTAGCTTTGTGTCCCCATGTAATAGAAAATAGTGTGTTAATAACAGCGTCCAAGATGGCCGACTAATTTCAATTATCACTTTGTGGACGAGAAGTTTTGAAAATGTTAAGACCATTTTCCTAGGAGAACTAGACGATGCATTACAATGTTAAATACTGGGAAAAGTGGACAATGTGAACGGTCTTTTGTTACATAATTGAATAATATATTTGCAAACTCAGAAATTAGAATTGCTTGATCTCGACGGTTCCCTGCAGGGTAAGGGACCCAATTACTGTAGGGGTACCTCAAATTGCTATGCATGTATTAATTATACCTATTTTGAAAGCATGATGAATATTAAAAGACAGATATTTGTCATATTTATTAACTGATTTTAATTTAATGATTTTTTACTGATTTAAAAAATTAAAAATTTCTGTTTTAATATTCATTGTGCTTCTAAAATAAGTATAATTAATGTAGGCACCCCCATAGTAATCGTATTTTTCGTGCTTCAAGATTTGAATTAACCTAGTAGAAACAAATCGTCCTGTTTTAACATTCATTATGCTTATTCTTAATTATGAAGAATTATTAAATAATTCTGCTTACTATTTTATATTCATTATGCTCATTTTAACAAGTTAATCTCTTTTTTAAATATTCATTGTGCTTTTAAAATAGTATAAGTATAGTTTTATAACTGTATAATTAACATAGGCACAGTAATTGACACCCCCATGGTGATCGGATCTTTCGTGCTTCAAGATTTGACTTAATCTAGTAAAAAAAAATCGTCAAATTTCTGTTTATCATTCAATATGCTTTTAAAATAAGTATAATTAACATAGACACAGTAATTGGCACCCCCATAGTAATCGGATCTTTCGTGCTCCAAGATTTGAATTAACCTAGTAGAAATAAATAGTCGAAAGACCGTTCGAATGTCTGGTGCCACGACGGAAAGCTGTTAATGTTTTTTTTTTTCGAGGCGAAGGAAAAAGAATTCCAAAGTGCGTGTCGGGGTTTTCGTCCTTGGTCGCCATCGCGGTAAACAACGAGAGTGGCATAGCTTTCAGTCGAGGAAGAAAAACACCAGCGCGTTTCCTCGGCCGTGCTCGATAAAGAACGCCGGTGTCACAACGATGCCAAGAAATAAAAGTTCGGTGCCGTTTCTCGTTTTAACCCGAGAAATTCATCGGAGTTTTGCCACGTGCTACCGTGGTGCCAGCTCGTCGTGTGCGTGCGCGTGCGCGTCAAAGGCCGAAGGGTAAACACAGAATTACTTACTCCGCCTTGGTGTTCGTCATGCTGATATATCCTTTCCCACGACGATTCTCTCCGAACGAAGTAAAAATATGTACAGGTTATGTATACGAATATATCTACGTGTATATATGTATATTATCACAGTCGGTCGATCACAACGTTGCAATCACTGCGCGGACGAGGATGCTCGCGCGGTTCATCGCCTCCTCCGTGTCTCTTGCTTTCTTCTTTGTTTTCTCTCTGTCCTCTTCGCTCTCCTCGGCTGTCTTTTCTCCTTCTTCTTCTTCGTTTTCTCTTCTCTGTTGACGGAAATTACGCGTTACGCGTCCTCGAATAAACCTCCAATCTGACGAACAAGGAGAATTGTCGCAGCGCCGATGCGTCCCAGAAAATCCAACGGACGTCTCCTTCCATGGACAGTTTTATCCCCGAAACTCAAACGGATCGTTTTTGGTTCTTCCTCGGGCGTTCTCGCGGATCGATGACCGATCGATGGGATTGATCGCGAACCAATGTAACGAAAAAAGTCACCCTCCGGTTCGAATACACGATACTTGTTGATGCGACGACGCGCGCGCTACGAGTGTCCCCGTGACACGCGCACGCCGCTTATATATGCGAAAGTAGACCGCCGGTGGTGGGAGGGGGCGCGCGCGAATTTCGTTATCGCGCGCATGCGCCGTTCGCGCGCCCGCCAACGTTTCTCGAATTTGTATCCTTCTCCGCGATGTTTACCGACAAATACGCGGATATGCAGACAGACGTTGTTGTTTTGCAACTTTTTAACGATGCTCCGCAGGCTTGCCTGGATCTTGCATCGAGCAACAACAATGTTCTATTGTCTTTTCTGCGGTTGACGCGAGCTGTTAGAACGAGCCAGAACGTGGCGACATTTGAATTTTTTTTTAATATCAAAAACAATGCTGGTCTACAGTCTTCTCTCTGTTTCCAATATCAATTGAGAATATTATTGTTTCTCTACATCAAGCTATTATTCAGTCTCTCCTTTCTCCATTATGTTTTTTTTTACGTAATAAAAATTCTGATCTTAGTCCTTCTCAATATTTAAGTATGTTCGTGTTTCGTTAGTCAACGTTTAAATGAATGTTACATCAGAATGTTAAATGAATGGGCCCCTTCTCTCTGAAAATGTGAAATGTATGATCCGCTTAATTTTTTCTCACTCAATGTTTAAGGGGGCCGGCATGGTTTGAAATCAATATACGTATGCATGGGTCAAAATTTAAACGAACTGCCGCTTTAATATTGCAATGAGCAGTTTAGAAGTGGTCAATTGTGTTTCCTAAAAGTCCAATCTACGTTTGTATAGAGCCTAAATTGCGAATTTCTACCTTATCGTGGAGTAATTTGTAATATTCGGCAGAAAATTCGAATTCCGAAGCAAGTATGACGTCACAAGATGGCTGCCGCTGAGAGATTCTCTTAATTTCGAGAGATTTAGTGTTCCTATCGAAGAAAAGGCTCTATACAAACACGGTGGTATGCATTTTAAATTGATTACTTACTTTTAAGACGTAAAATGTCTAGAAAAAAGGCACAGCGTAACATAGCGTGACAGTCAAGGCCAACTGCCTGCCGGCCCCCTTAAATGAACGTTCCATAAAAATGTTAAATAAATGCTGTATCTTGTTTTTCCTCAGTCGACATTTAAATGAAACCATTCCTAAGCACGACATTGCAATTTAAACGGGATAGAAACGTTTCCAACACAAGTGTGCAAAATAATATTTAAAAAAAAGTTGTGCATGTACAATGGGAGTTCAATGTTCGTCGAAGTCGTTTCTTTCGTTGTTTTCGCCGCGGTGCGGCTTGCGTGGGAAAATAGAACGTCGTCGTCTGTTCAACGGCTAATAAAATAAAAATTGTTCGACCTTAATAGCGAGAGCCTCAACGCATCGTTCCCGATTGCTTCTTCTCGGATTGACAATATAGCCTGCGCGCGTCTTGTAATCTACACCCGAATCGATAAGAACAATCACGAGGATTTGATCATTTGTTTATCTGAGAAAAATAGTGCCGTATCGCTGGGCGGTTCTACCGACTCGTGACTGAATTTGTCACGATTGTTGTTCGTGAAACGCGATACCGGCGGACCATATGATTCTGATCGAGCGAATCGCGATAAAACATCCGCAACAAGGTGAAAGTAATTATCATATGACAGTGAAATTACAGATTAACATCGACGAATGGAAAAAGGCTTTCCTCACTTATCTCAGTTTCTCACATTTCTCCACAGCTTTCCAAAAAGCAGTGCATTATTAAATAAATTAATCTAATTTCCACGTTAATTTCATTTAAATCGCATCACGTACAAGTGGCGCTGGCAGCAAGCATGTTAATCTGATTATTCTTACTGCTTAACGATTAGTTACTTAATTTATACACGGTCTGGAATAGATTTGCGAGTATCACAAGATTTTCAAGAATTTTAAAAATGGGAAGCGTGGATCCTCGCGCGAACATCAACGTAAGTATTGCACGCGCGAACAATGGGGGATTAAAGGAGAAATTTAGACCTGGTTGTCTTTTATTGGCGACAATTTTTTCCGTTGTATCGATTCCAGGCAATTGGTCCCAAGGGACAAATAAAATTAGGAACACGGGGAAGAAATAAGAGTCGCCGAAAGGACAGAAATACAATACGTTTAGAGTTTTCGAACAGTAATCTGGACGAGGTATCGGCTTAGTGTCCCCGTTTACGACTCATATTTTTAAACCCCGCTGACTCATCGGGACCCTAAGCAAATAAACGAGGTCATAAACGCGGTGCAATTAGATTTTCACGTGGCTGACGTCGCACAGTGAGTGATTTTCCCGACCGCGGATGCCTAGGCGAGGTTTTTTACGTTACTATGGTCGTCGATCAACCGTGATCGACGCCCCGAAAATTTCTCGACATCGAGATCGATCGCTCGTTGCGAGCCTAATCGGCAGAAACACGCCAACTCTGATATAAATAAACAGCAAACAAGATTGCAAACGATCTCTGATTATTTATTATTCGAAACGTCGACGAGACGACTTGTCGCCATTTTGTCGGTACAATAGCCGCGCGCTGTAGAGCGTACCATAAACGATACAAGGTTTTTAATGCTTTTATTTCCTTTCGATCAATTCAACACCGAATCGTGGCTTGTCAAATATTCAATTGTTTATTCGACGAATAAAATTATTATCTTCTGATATTAGAGAATGAAAATAGCAAAAAGTTTTCTAAGAATTTTTTGTTTTTATTTCGTTTCGAT
>CM052130.1:23210277-23243848 GCA_028454255.1 Halictus ligatus
ATAAAAATTCGTAATGTAATATTAGCTTTATGGATCGAACAAATTTTCACCGCACTCTAATTCAATTTCCCTGCGCTAATGGCGATAAAGAGCGTCGCGTGTGCGAGCAAATGTTCGCGCTTAGAACATATGGTGCTACCCAGCGGAGTCGCTAATTCAGCTGCGAGCATAATCGCGCGTGATGTCAACAGGCGAGCGAAGCGGACATATCAATAAGAAGCGGATTATGAAACAAAACGAATGCTGAAATGACAGGCTGGAATATCAGTTTTATGATAATGCGTCCGACCGAATGCGTTCGTGTCAGATGTTACATAGCATGAAGAGTAGGCGTCTGAAGGATCGAAATATCAACACGAGTCCCGTCAAATAGATCCGTCGCGACACCCAACGTGTTTCGTAAACGTGCGGTGCACTGTTCAAACAATTTATTATTAGACCACGCACCCTGCTAACCGTGGAATAAGACAATGTTACGGAAACCGAAGCATTGTTTTGTAACATCTGTTCGTTCGGTCGGGAACATAGATACGTTCTAATTTTTATTTATATACCCAGGATTTTATGCTTCGAAATGACAAGACTGAGTTCATTTAGATTTTTCGCAATTTTTATAACAGCGTGCTTGAGCGAAGAAATTTATTCAATAATTTCTAATGGAAGCGTCTGTGTAATTTCGATAACTATCGACTAAAAAATATGAAAAATTCATAGTTAGGGAATTAAGTTCATAAATTATCGATCATAAAATTAAAATAAAAGCGATAATAATTTATGACTTGTTCAGAATACATTCGTGCATAACAGCCACGTTTTTAAATGTTTTTTTTTCAACAGTCACTCATCGATGTGGTACAACCAGAACAATTATTACTATCACGATCGCGACAAAATGGAATTAAAATGTAATGGTTTCAAACCTGTTGACAATAAATTCAAATATGAGAACTAAATTATGTCTTTTTTACGTCTTTTTAACACTAGGTTTACGGGACCCTCAATATGACGGTTCTGTAATACTTTTAATTTACGGTCATTGTGATTGTAAAGACGTCTCCACGAGGAATTATTCAACAAATCTTTGTGTTTCTACTATTTAAAAAGTGGCTAAAAATTTGGACATATATATATACTTGTTATTTTTATCAAGTGATGTAAAATAGGCACTTTTAGTTAATTATGAAATTAAGAAACTGTCGTTGTCACTACCATCGCAGAACGAAATTCAAATTCGATCGTTTGAGACCTGTTTCTAATAAAAATTGAAATACGAAAGCCAGAAAATCCAAATATCTTTCAAACGAGTGCTAACAATTAATATATTATTTTTCCACTAATAGAGTGCCTGGAGGCGGTAATTGTTATTACGATCATAGCAAGTTTAGGTTAAAATTCAATCGTTTGTGGTCGGTTTAGCATAAAATGGGATTGGGAGGTCCCCCGTGTTAATTGTTGCAGAAATTGGATGCGGAAAAATGGCGGACAGCGTAGGTCGATTTGTCGGTATAGTTGTCGTCGATGATAGGCCCGTCTGCTGTCCGTTGAGTGCTCGAGAAGGTTCCAGCTGCTTTCTACGCGATCCGTTCGCGGCCAACAAACACATACAACACGATTCCGCGGGGCGCTGGTATTCACGTGACGCACCTCTCGCCTCTCGCGAGCACGTGACGGCCACGTGGACCGGGCATGTGTGCTGCACCGTGCCGCATAAAACTGCACGTATCGTTGCGTTCAACGCGAACTTATGCGGCCGACGGGCGATGCGTCACGCGGAACGATCTAGCCGCTGCGCTAAGCTGGCCGCCGTGCACTAGGCCACCGAACAATAAAAACGCGGACAATTTACAACTGGTTCTCTCCTTCAACCTGACACTCCGTTCGCTCGTGATCACTTCATTGAGATTAGTGGACCGCGAATTTTACGCATTCCTAACAGAAATTAATAGACATTACAAGATCACTAGACATTAGTAGACCTCAAAAGATTTTCTTAAAAAAAAAAAGATTAGAAAATACTAGAATTTAATAGACCTTGTAAGATTTTCTTTAAAAAAAAGGGATTACAAAATACTAGAATTTAATAGACCTTGTAAGATTTTCATAAGAAAAAGAAATTACAAAATACTAGAATTTAATAGACCTCGTAAGATTTTCTTAAAAGAAAAGAAATTATTTCTGAATGGACATTACAAGATTTTCTTAAAAAAAAAAAATGAATTACAAATTACTAGGATTTACTAAATTTATCTCTGAATAGACATTACAAGATTTTCTTAAAAAAAAAACAGACAGAACAAAATACTAGAATTTAATTTCTTGATAAGATTTTCTTAAAAGAAAAGAAATTACAAATTACTAGGAATTACTTTCTTAAAAAAAAAGAGATTAGAAATGACTAGAAATTAATAGAAATTACAAAATTTATCTCTGGATTGTTGAAATTGTTTTCATTTCACTTCTGTTTCTTACAATCGACTTAAACTTAATTTTTATTTGGTATAAAGATTCACAGCTACTAAGCAGCGGATTTTGTTCATTTATGACGAAAATGTGTAATTTAAAACGGTCAAGACAATATCGTTATATTATTACGAAAACAGATGTTCAAAAAGGTAGTCCAGCGTTGTGGTGGGATTTGATTTCGAGTAGAGGTCGCTGAGAAAGGTGTAATCAGTTTGTCCGTTTGAAAACACCTGATCGAAAAAGGTAATCTGACGTAGAAATAATTAAAAAGTTGAAACGAAGCCGTCAAGAAAATGTAAATTGGACTGTAGAATATTTCCGTTTAATATTTATAAAACTTATCTGGAAAGAAGTGCGCACGGAATCGACGGATGTTCTTGAAATTGAGTACACAAGGCGAGGCACTTGAAATGACCACCTTGAGTGACGTCGATACCATTATCTTCTCGAAGAATTGGGTCGAAAGTTGCACGACTCTTATATGCATAGAGTCGCAACTCGAAATTAGGCGAACGTGCACAAGCGACACGCATGCAGTACATTCACTGGACGTATATAAAACTTCTTCTCTCGTGAAGTTTCTTGTGCAAACAATTTTTGCGATATAGAAGGTGGAAAAAATTAGAATGACTTCTGATGTCCCAGTTGTTGGCTGCTACTGCTCCTGCACGCACGCCGCTGCAAAATGCATTTGCATGTTTGCTTCTCAACAACAGTTCGTATCACTCAGCGACGCTGTTATTCATCCTCGGCAAGAAAGCGTTAGAATATCTTTCGAAAAGGTTCTTTACGCAAGAACCACTTCAAGCTCCGAGTAAACGGCGATACCTACTTGAAAACTGGATCATGCTAGCCTTCGTGCTGCCATTATCAATGAGAGATACCGTTCCAATAAAATAACAGCATGATACAAACCGGATGGACAAACATCTGAAGACGATGACGATGATCTGAAAATTTCATCTCTTCGAGTTTCCTATTTTTCGAATTTTTTTTTTACAATTAACACTAAACCTACCACGGTCAAAATGACCGGTTTTCTATCTCGCAATTGTTGAAATTATAAGAACGTTTTCATAGGTGCTTTAATTTGTGTTTTGTTGGATTGATTTATATTCTTATTTTCCAGAAAACAACAAAACTATTGATTTATTCGATATCAAGTGCTGAATCAGATATTTTAAATATGATTTTACAAATAGAGATTATATGTAGTTAGCGCATAAACTAGACAGCTTACAAATGTTTGCAATAATGTTAATTTACCGAGTCGCTGGTTTCTGAATTGTTCGCAAGTTGAACTTGCCGCTTTTCTGAATCCCTAGTCACTAGGGACTTTTTCGAAAACAACACTTCACCGCACTTTACACCAGAAACCCGTGATTTATTTAAGAACAGAACTGTTGCTATTTATTGCCTGACAAACTTTCAAAACTTTATAGTGAAACGAACAACTTAATGAATTGACGTAGCGAATTGATCTGAACAAAACTTCGTAACGGAATGAACGATCCTTGAGGGATTGGTTCTCTTTTATAAGATGGACAGTTCATTGTTTCACTAGGATGTTGACTTGAGAGTCTCTGCCTTGTATTTTAATCCTCTATTCTTCTTGATATTTTCTAGCTAATGTGTCGTCACTCTTACCACCAAGTCAGCATCCTTTTTTGCAACTTAGTATAATTGGACACCCTTTTTGTTTAATTTCAGGGTGTAACCGATCTTTGCTGTGTCTCTCGCAGGAAGATAAATTGGGATTGTTTTGTGCTCTACCTAACTTCCTAGAATTTTTAACGCATGTCTTAATTCTATTTGTTTCTCCTCCTCGCGTGACATCACTGGGTTTAAACAATAGTCCACAATATTCGTTTTATTCTTGAGCGGACGAACCACCGAACGTGACAGTATCATGAATTCAGACGCCAGAAACGTGCTTCAAGTTTTTGGCTTCATTTCGCAGAGAATCAAGACAAAATATAGCTCAATTCGTAGCCGGAAATATTTTCGCTACTCTCGATTTCATCTAGAAAACTCATCCAATGGCATAAAAATGCTTGGATTCCACGGCATGCGCATCGTCAATTTTTGGCCTACTTCTAACGCTTATATTACCAAATATCTGCATAATCTCGTCAGCACGTGATCAGCGCGCGCTAGATTGAACCTTCCCCTTTCGAATGAGCCCTTTCCCAGCGAAAAACATTCTCATATAAGGACGAAAAATCGAGGCACGTAAAACCATTTTTCGTCTATTTTTGTCGGTAACGTGGTCACTCTACCTTATCGCAAATCTACGGTGTCTGAAAATCGTACAAAGTTTAAGTAAATTCAATCTTTTTAATTATTGAAATTCTAAAAACGTTTTCATATAGGAGATTAAGAAATTACAGAATTGACTTCTTTATTTAAGAACATGTTATAATAATAAAAATCCTACAAAGTTCAAATAAATTCAATATTCCCTCTTCTATAAGACGGTTCACTTTTGTATGCTTTTCGCCTGGTAGATTCAGTGTTAACAATCAATCATCCGTGTCTATTAATTATCCTCGCACAATGATTGCTTATTTAACGCTAGATCTACGGGATTCGTTAAAATATCGAGTTCCAATCATTTTAATCTTTTACATTTAACATTGAGATTTCAAAGACCTATTCATGGGGAGTAGTGCAATAAATTATTTCTCTGAACATTACGATAAAAATCACTGAACAGCCTTGAATAAATATGAGCTTCGTATTTTCATAAAGTGAAGTCATAAAGTAAATTTTAATCCCCGAATAGAAAATAACGTTTCCACAGAAGTGAATCGGTGAAATAAGATTGCTTGACGTACTTATTAAAATATAAAGAAATTGAAGCGAGTATGCAAATTAATTTTGAGCGTCCCCACGTCCATGCTACAGGACTCGGATCATGTCCGACCATCGCCCACCGTTTCCACTGATCGCAGTCAGGAACTGCATCGAATAAATTCGAGAGTGACCTTGTAGTTGCGAAATTCCGCGTCTTCGCGGTGCCGCGGTGGTGTGGCTGGGCGAGCTAATTCCCGCGGGCCGGAAAAATACGCACAGGATTCAATCCGTCATTCACCGCCGTGAAATGTATTTTGAACGCGTCGAGGAGCCAAGGCTGGCTCTTTATCGTTGCCGATCGTAAAACGAGAACAACGTGCATGAGAACATGACGAGAGAGTTGTTTGTTAACAGCGCTTCTGCAGTCAGTGAACGATAAGGACGCGCGCAACGAAACCGAGGCAGAGAGTGCCATTACGTCTGAACATTACCGAACTGTTTTTCTTAGGGTTCGGACGGCGATAACGCTCCTCGGAGACGGCAAAAATTCAGTGAAAATAATAACAAATCCGGCGGCCGGTCGTTTGTGCATTCATCGTGCACGTGGACGCATAAAAGTCTGCATAATACAGTCCTCTATTTATAAAGTCCACAGAAATTCGTATTCCGTTTGATGCCTCTCGTGTAAACACGACCATGTTTACTCTACGATTATGGAAATCGGTTCATAGAGATCTGTTTTCGTTGAAATACTTTTCGACGGTGCATCACCAGCAGGTGAACATGGTTCAGAATACAGAAGTATAAGGTAAATCACCTATTCACTGTGGGAGGGTACCAATTACTGTGCCTATATTAATTTTACTTATTTTTAAAGCATAACGAATATTACAAAAGAGATATATAACACATATCAACTGACTTTAGTGGATATAATTTAATATCTCTTTTTTAATATTCATTATGCTTTAAAGATATGTACAATTAATGTAGGCAACCCCCAAGTAATTGGTACCTCCTCAGTAATTGGGTCCCTTACCGTATGTTTGGAAACTGTGGTTTTTGAAAATTCACATGTCAAAACGTCGGATTCTAATATTTGTCATTTACAATGATTAAAATTCTAAAGATACATCCATGGGGAATTATTCAACAAATATATTTCTTTGGGTATATGTTATTTAAAAAAATGGCTAAAAATTTTGGTAGTACATTCTTCTTATTTTTACAAAGTAATGTAAAATAGTCACCTTTAATGCTCCGTAAACCTAGTGTTAAGAAAATGAAATGAAATCTCTGCTTGATTCGTATCTCTGAAAACTGAAGTATGGGCGATTGACTTAGCGCAGAGATAGCTAGAAGTTGAAGCGAAGTTCTTAATCAATTCTAATGTTTGGAATCAGGTATTTAAAAACGCGATGCGCCACGAAGATAGCTGTAAAATGGAAACGAAGTGCCTGATTAATTCTTATCTTTGGAAACAGACATTTAAAAATGTGATCTGGTATAGAGATAGCTGGTAAATTGAAATTTATAGCCTACTTAGTTTTAATCGTCGGAAACAGATGTTCGAAAGGATAATTTAGTGCAGACACGGCTGGAAAAGCGAAACGGAGTTCGCAAATTTTTTATCTTTAGATTACGATTTGATTTAGCTTAGGAGCTGTCGGAAAATTGGAGTTAAGTGCCTAGTTGATTTTAATCTTCGACAACAGGTGTTTCGAAAGCCAATTATGTGTGGAAATATCTAAAAGCTTGAACTGGACTTCCCGAATAATTTTTATCTTTAAAAATTCTTATCTTCGAAAACAGGTGTTTAAGAAGGTAATTTGGTGAAGAAATTTCTTAAATATTGACCTGAGATTTTCAAATAATTTTTATTTTTGTAAACTAGAATGTCGATCTATACGGAGACCTAGCGTGGCTTCTATGGTCACTATTATGCCAGCCTAAGTGTTTAACACTAGGTTCACGGAGCACTAAGAGCAAATGGTTTCTCTATACAGGGTGTTCACGATAATTTGTACCAGCATTTTTGTCGTAAAAGGTAAACCTTAGAAAAAAACTGAAGACGAGATAGTTGTAGTATATTTTACATATATTTATTCTTTTTACATATATTTTTCCATATATTTATATATTTAACATATATTCTACTAACATGTAGTACACTACGGTCTTCAGGGTCATTCAACGGCAGAAATAAAAGAAATAGATTTAACATTTCGTAATATTGTATTTACTAGTTTGTTGCAGTGATAAGACTATATCTCGTGTTCAATGTGACTTCCATTGGCAAGAATGCATTTCTGAGTTCTGCTGCTAACTACATTCCGGGTAGTTTCTGCCAATGTTGCACTAGATATGGATGCACAGACATCATCGTCGCAATGTCCGTTTTCATATGACGTCAACAAATAAGTGGCATTCCATCTAAAAAAATAAAGGTCACTTTAGTTTCTCGGAAAATATTAAAAGTACAAGAAATTGAGATACGCTATCATATTGCTAGTAAAACATACTACAACTATCTCCTCTTCGATTTTTTTCTGTTTACCATTTACGAAAAAAAAACGCTGCTACAAATTATCGCGAATACCCTGTACATGTCGCCAAGACGTGGACGATAAACGTCGCGGAACTATCCCCAGTACCTCCGTGAGCAAACATAACACGGCGTGGGTATGTCTCCTGGACGATACTGGCAAGTGTTGTTGACATATATCGAGAATTTACTGCATTTTACATTACAAAAACAAAAAGAATGAGCCTATCCAGGTTTTAGGTTATAAATATATAATATATATACTTTATTTTTGCCTCCCCTAAGGGTTACAATTTCTATCGCCGCCTTTCCATCTTCCTTTAACCTAACTTAACCTCAGCCTTAACCTAACTTAACCTAACTTATCCTAACTTATCCTATCTTATACGTAACTTAAAATAGACTTATGAACTATATAGAAAGAAAGAGAGAGTATATATACAAAAGACCTTAAATTAATAACCTTACAGTTACCCCCCCTCCCCTCATTCCTCTTTCGCCCCCACCCTTAGACCTCCCCTTCCGGTCGCCCATCATCCACTCCACTCTTTTCCTTTCTCCCCTCTCTCCATTCTTCCAACCTTCTCATCCATTCCTCACCTCCTCCATCATCTTCCAACACCTTCCACATTCTCTCCTGCCACCATTTTTCCTCATCCACTCTCATGCACCCTTCCCACACATGCTCCCACGTCTCATTCTCCCATCCACACACTCTGCATACTTTCTGCTCCTCATTCAACCAATACCACCCTCCCCTCATCTCGCATCCTAACCTAAATTTCGCCACCCTCTTCAGCCTACATTCCCCCCATCCTTTCTCTAGATAGCCCGGCAGTCCCTCTATAAATAATATACAGGATGCGGCCGAATAACATGTACAAACGGGCATGAGGCGATACCTAATGAGAAAATAAGAAAAAAATATAGAATAAAATTTTTTCATCATTTGTTTTCGAGAAAATTCAGTTTGAAAACTCAGCGAATGCGCAATTCTACTTTCTACATATAGTAAAGCACACGACCCAGGCGGATCTTTAAATACAATTTTCTTGAAAACGAGGTGTCGAATGAAAAAATGTTATTCCTTTGTTCCGGTTTGTATTTACATGTAGAATCACCCCCCGCCCGCTTGTACACGTTATTCGGCCGCACCCTGTATAAAGAAATGTAATTGTTGAGAAATTAGTAGATGGACCTTCACAATCTCAATAATCGTAAATTAAAAATATTAGAACCCGTCATTTTTGCGGGTCCTGTAGACCTAGCGTCAAAAGTCCAAAATAAACAATTGCAGCCGAAGAGGAAGAAGCAATTTGCAACGATCGAGCGGGCGGGCTCGAATTTGCCGGCTCGGGTGGAGCTCGTCAAGGATCAATGTCGAAAAGAAGTTCGACGAGCTCGATGGCGGCGGCGGCTCGCGTGACAACAACGCCAAAGTTCCGCGAATAATTTTGGCAACGATCCAGCACGGCCGCCATTCCGGTCAATTCGACGGGTTTTCCGCGAAAGAAGCTTTACGAACGGGTTTACCGAGTGTTCGCAGGATGTCCGAGCTAAACAGCAGCCTGGACGAGCAAACAGTCCTGGACCACAGCATCGCCATCTTGTTTCCGGTAAGGGAGATGCGCGAAACTCGTCGCGAACGCCGATCCCGCTTTTACGGACGGCCGAAAAATGTCTGCTTCCACTACTTGAATCGATTTCATTGAAACGAGCCATGGTCGCTCAAAAATACGCCCGGCACCGATTTTGCACGGCGCTTTTCAGTACGAATAATTTTCATAGCAGTTCCTAGCACGTCCCAGTTGTTTCCACGCAATTTTTGAAACATGCTGTGTTTGTTTTTGCGCGACTTTTAACACGACTCGCGACGTGTTTTTAGTTCAGTGATCGACACGGAGGAAGGTTCAACGCCGCCGTAACCAAGGAAGACGAACATTGTCAGGATAACAAAAGAAAAGTCTGTTTTCATTCGACCAGTCAACAGCTCATGAATTATTCGTCGTGTAACCGTTTCGTATGTACGGGGTGATTGCTTATTTACACGTCGACTTCCCGATGAAAATGCAGTGGCTGGTTGAAAGCAAGCTCTTAAACAGTGTTTATACGTGGCACATTAATCGTGTCGAGAAAAATTTTATGTTGGAAATATTGAAATAATTGTAACTTGGAAATATTTGAATCGGGACAGACACTTGAAAATTGTGTACAAATAATTTAAGGTTGTTAGAACTGATGGATACAAATTCAGGAGAAATAATTCGATATTTTTGGAACGCCATGAGTGCTTAGAAAGTCGGTATAAGTAGGTTAAAATTAGATCGATACGATAGACGAGGTGTAGCAGACCAATCAGCCAATTTCTCTGTCTACAGATGTTGAATGTAATGTACTTTTCAGTCTACGGTTCTGAATTACCGACTCTGTTGAAGATGATCTACTAACGATAGAGAACTCTATCTCAACGGAGCGGACAGTTAGCGAACTACATCAGACAGCGACACAGAAAGTGGGCGTCCGAGGAGGCTACTTTTTGCAACGTTGTCAGATTTAAAAGTGCAATCAGTATTCTGTTCGTAGGCAGACTTAAGATTGCTACTGACATTGGTCGCTTTTTGCCAATAATTCTAGTATCAATTCAGTAACAGTTTAGTATCCCTAGTGCGACACCTAAACTCCACACACGAGTGCGAAGATAACTAACTCATCAGCAGAAGCAAGATGAACGACCTATAGACGCTCGGGCACCTCGGGAGATTGGGGATTTCAGGGATCTCCATTCGGAGAAATACTAATTTTATGCCAAAAATATCAATTTTAACTTAGCCCGGTGCGCTTGTCCGCAACTCTATCTCGCAGGTACGGCGCACAGTGGGTAATTTGGACAAAATCGGATTCAAAATTAAGAAACTTTCGATAGGAATGAGGTAGAGCGATGAAAATTTTTTAAATTAAAGCTCAAACTTTGTAGAATATGGAAAAAATAGGGAGATTGTGGTACGAACGTTTCTTAACCTTGAGAAAATTCGTTAAACGTGCAGAAATTCAAGAAAATTTTGGTTTTTCTTTTTTTTTTTTTATTTCCCATAGATTTTTTTACGCTGATTTCAATGCTGGTCTCAAAATTTGTCTACGACCTCAGGATTTTGCCAAAAATAGATTTTTGTGACAAAAACCTTTCATTTGTAATGAAAAAGTTAAAGTTCAAGTAAAGATAGTTTGAGTTTTAATTAACAAAAATTTTGTTCCGCGGACGGCACAAAAACCACTATAGTGGTTCGTACCGTTCAAACTTATGCTTTCCACGGAAGCCACTATAGTGGCAACCTCTTAAGAGGTTAAGAAAAGGAACTTTTGAAAAGTCCAGAAGCAAATTCCAATTCGAAATACAGAGATAAGAATTGACGGCGTTCGTTGAATGTACACATATAATGTAGGCCAAGGAATTTTTAAATGACCCTTGGTCGACCCTAAACTAGCTAAAAGTAGACCAAGGTAGGCAAGCCTAGGCTAGTGTAGCTCTGGATGACCTCTGGTCAACTCTAAAGTAGGCAAGGGAGATTAGGATAGGCCAGGGCAGCTTTGGAGGACTTCTGGTCAACTCTACGGTAGGCAAGGAAGATTAGGATATGCCAGGGCAGTTCTCGAGGACCTCTGGTCAACCCTAAAGTAGGCAAGGGAGATTAGGATAGGCCAGGTCAGCTTTGGAGGACTTCTGGTCAACTCTACGGTAGGCAAGGGAGATTAGGATAGGCCAGGGCAGCTCTGGAGGACCTCTGGTCAACCCTAAAGTAGGCAAGGGAGATTAGGATAGGCCAGGTCAGCTTTGGAGGACTTCTGGTCAACTCTACGGTAGGCAAGGAAGATTAGGACATGCCAGGGCAGCTCTCGAGGACCTCTGGTCTATCAAAGTAGTCCATAACCCTTCCGGTCCCGAATCTCATCCGCTCCTGCCGCAGTGCTTGGCCCGACTGACTGATCGAGCGCGCTCGCCGAGCTCAGGAGCGCAGTGCGCAGCGAAGCGCAACTCTCCCCACCCCAACTAATTTCGGTAAATCTAGATAGGCGTGACAGTAATTACATTGGTTATTTCTGACTGTTTAATGTCTATAAGAATTCCTTTTGCAAATAATGCCGATAAGCACTCCCTTGACCAACTAATTTTTTAGTAAAGTTAGATAATGGAACTCGAAAGACAGAATAATTTTCAACGCACGAATATTACCGAGTAGAATTATACCGGACAACTGTAATTAGTAAATTTATTATCTATGCTCATTTAAGACAATTCTTGTGAACGATGTGAATGAGCATTACTTTGGGTATCTTGTCATCACAAATTCAATACCCCTTCTGGCTTCCTTTCGAGTTTCGTGCGCAGCATTCTCTTTGTGGTGAGCACCTCCTCGTTACGAGCTGCAATATCTTATACTTTAATTTTCGAAGACGAATATCATTTCAAGGTCATGATATTATACATATCTGAATGTTATTTTCGATAAGCTACACTATGGAATAAACAAAAGTTATGTATCAAAAATCAGCGATGACCTTGATAACTCCAAAGAAACGACCTTTGGAAGAAAATATTCTTGCCAGATATTGGGCAAGAATATTGACACCATGCACATTACGTAACAAAGTTTGTTTGCATCACAATAATCTGAAGAGATATTTAGGTGACCTTACTTAAAAGGACCACCCTGTATATCGATGATAATATCGAGTTAACAGCTGCACAATTAGAATTCGCGTTAACATTGTAAAGTAGAATTGTAAATAAGAATTATTGGATTGAAAAATTCTCAATGGTGACCAATTATATACATAATTCAATAATATGTACGTATACATATCTCTAGATTATTGCAAGCTATTATCGCCCAGGGACTTTGTCTTTCTTTTGGATGTTAGTCAAATTTCGCGATATCAAGTCGAACTTCCTCTTAACATATCTGGTCTTATCTTATACTGGGATATTTTATCTTTATTTTTTTTTTCTACGACAGTACGTTCTAAAATTGATTTCAAGTACTCCCTGAAAATCGTGACAATTTTGTACGAGTTGAAGATCAGGGTTTATTGATTTTTCCAAATGCTCCAGACTCCAAATGATCATGTTCAACCTAAGTGAAAATTGACTCGAAGAATCGCCTCAAAATCGAGTCAACTTTATTCGAGCTGCCATCTTGCAGTAACTCGCTGAACTATCCGTCGAGTGTCCTCTTCACACAGTCGATACCACAGGCATCGTCAATAAAGCGTATGAATTTCGACAAACAAATTATGGAGATTACTGCAAAAAGTGAGATCGAAAATGAATTTATTATTTCCGAATGTAGTTTATCAAACTGATCCAGATGATTCGCGATTCAAAAATCCAACTGGAAAATCTACACGAGTAAACAAAGGACCTTACGTTGGCGAGCTTACTACAAAAATTAGCAGTAGATAGTTTAAATGAATCAGGTGACAAGTAGACCGCGGAATTTTACACAAAAGAAAAAATTGTTTGCCTTAATTGCAAGACATAGCAACTGCACAGACATTTATTTCATGGCTCAATAATTTTAATGAATTGGAACAAATACAATAGTATTTTCAAATTCTTTAAATGTTCCTGTAGTTTGCCATTCGATCTACTAATTTTTGTCATAAATGCGTAAAATCCGCAGTGTACTTAAATAGATAAATATGAATCAAAATCATCCTACTAGTTTACTAGTTTTACTAGTTTTGCGAGTGACAAAAGTCACTCAACCACCTAGACCAATTACCAACGTCACAGTGCTATAATGAAGGGAGCAGTAGGGGTGTGCGGGTACCCGAAATAGTGGGTACCCAAAGTTTATAAACTTTCGGGCTCCCGACCCGAACCCGAACAAATTTCCCGACCTGACCCGAACCCGAAATTTCGGGTACCCGCACACTCTTAAAGAGCACTTTCCCGAGATTGATGCATGATGAAACGAGGGGATTTAGGAGAATCGGAAAGCGAATAGGACTCGTGCCGACGGACCACGTGTTATGGTCGCAACTCTCGAGCCGGGTGCACGTGACCGGTCGCAGGGCTTCGAGCAACCGGTGCTATTAATTGGATCGATCGAGCTCCACTTTTAAGGTCATCAGATTATCGGAACAATGTCACTCGTTGGTCGAAGCCCTAAGGGGTACGATGGATTTCACCCACAAGCGAGTCTTCTACATTCTGTCGACGATCCTGGACCCGTTGGTCACGGAGATTCCACCGGAGGAAACCCTCGAGGATGAAACATAATGCTCGCCTAACTCCAACAATCTGGGAGCCGATCAATTGACATACACCGGAACTGTTTCGAAAACGTTTCTCGGTTCGCATTCCAGTCCGACAAAGTGTTACCGCGAATCAGCATGAAAGCCACGAAGTGTCGCAGATCCAGATCCACCAGTGATTTCGCTAACGTGAATCTGAACGACCTTGACGACTTGTTGCACGGGAAGCGGATGAAACTCTCGAAATCCTCGTTTCGCGTAAGTTTAAGCTCATGGTGAACTTTGGTTGAGCATGGATCCAGCAGGGGAATGATAGTTCGGCTGCTAGAGTGATCCTCCATTTTGGTACTCAACGAAACTCGAAGGAATTAGTTGCTTTTATGGATAATGCAGTCTTGTAAGACTTTTTCTGTTTGTACGTTGGTTGAACACCTAATTCATTTTTAATTGAGCCTAGCTTGTTCATAGATCTCTCTCCTTCGATCAATGACAATCAGCTCGAGGATCTTCAAATTAACACTTCAGCTACCACATGTCTGTTAATACTTCATTAACTGGAAATTTTCTAATAGTCTTTTCAAAATCTAAAATTAGAATCAACAAATCCAGCATAACCGCAGATCTTTAGTCCAATCAGAATTCAACTTTTTAGAATTTCAATTTCCTTCTGAAAGTGTGTTTTTAAAAGAAAACTAGAAACCCCAAAAATTCCACAAAATCAAAGTAAGTTATTTAATGAAATAAAGATTGCAAAAAATGACATTTATGATACTAACAATGAGTAATCCTCCAACTTTCTAGCATGTTACAGATCCTAATCAAGTTTAGATTTGAATATATCAACGTAAAAATTCACTTTAAAATCTGCACAAATAATTCCGTCACTCAAATATGGGTGACGCGGCGGCGAACGTGTTTAATAATGAAATCGAAAAATGTTAATTTTAATCTTGGACTTATTACGCAAATAGTATCAATTCAAATAGAAATTCAACTCTGGTTTGTGGTTAACAAACGAGTCTAGAATATCAAATTATACTTTGATGTTAATGAATATTTCCCATGAATTTTTTATAAAATTTATATTTTATATAAATATAATTATTATTCTAATAATTATTTATAATAAAAATATTTCACCTTTAAATTTTATAATAACATTAATCTTATTCACCCTAATTTATTTAATTTTAATCTATTTAATTAATCAAAATTCAATATATTGCTATATAATCTTTATTTCTATAATTAGAGGTAATATAATTATATTTTTATATTTCACTAGATTAATCAATATTGCGTCAATTTAATGTACAAAAATGCTCAGACTAATAATCAAGTAGCATGCGAATCAAATAAATTCTCTCAATTCGAATGACGACGTTCGAGAAACAATGGTTGAAAGTTTCTGTTTTCAAAGTTTGGTTGTTTCGTTCACAGTTGGTCGACCCTGAGGGCTGTTCGAAGAAATCGAAGGACGAGTCGAAAGAAGAGGCGAAGAATTACTGCCCGAACTGCGATTCGTCGGTGTGGATGAGGTCCTGCGAGAAGGAGGTGACAGAGTCTCTCCCAGGCGAGGTCACCGGCAAGATTCCGTCATGGTTGAAGGGTACATTGCTGCGGAACGGTCCCGGGAGTTTGAAGGTCGGGGAGTACAGCTTCAACCACCTGTTCGACAGTTCGGCTCTGCTGCACCGGTACGTCGACGTTAGGGGATTACGCTAGATTGGTCTAGAAACATCAAGGAGCCTCCTCGAAGAACGAAGGATAAGACCTCGGTGGTGAAACGGGAGGCAGCAGCCACAAATGTGTCGCGCGGCGGCGAAGAAGGGTTAAAGAAGTTAGCCGGGCTGACGAAACATGTATCAATGTGTTATCGATCAACCGGAAGCCACACACCGGCGACCGCTAAATCCCCGAACCGTCGCTAAACAACAATTACGAAGACCAATTACTTCGAAAGGGCACGTTCCAGCGACAGACAGCCGTGCGCTGTTTTCGGTCTTCCTTTCGTTCAACCATTTTTTAACGCGCCTCGAAGTTCAAGGTCGAATATGCACTGCTGCGGCTTCGATCGGGATTTATTTATCATTCCTTCGAACCACACTGACTTCTCCATATATGTCGCCAAGAACTGGACGGTAAACGTCGCGGAATTATCCCCACTACCGCGGGGTACTCCCCGTGTAAACATAACACGCCCCGAGTATGTCTCCTGGACGATATATATGACGCCGACAAGACCCGTGTTGTTGACATATATCGAGAATTCACCGTAGATTTATTGCACGCGTTCTCACGCGTTTCCTGACTCTCAGAAGACCTACCCGAAATAATTTTATACCATTTTTCACGAACGAAATATTTAAATTTTCTTAATTTAATCTAATCTAAATATTTAAAGTTGTCTTAATTTAATCTAATCTAGATATTTAAATATTTAAATTTGTCTTAATTGGCACGAATTCTATGAGCTCTATTTGGTGAATGCGAAAACATTAAATTAGAAAAATGTTAAAGGAACGCGTCCCCTTTACGGCAATTTATTGTTAGCAGCGTTTTAATTTTATTGATTTTCTAGTGCACGACAGAAACGTTTTCATTGTCCTGATTTTTAGGAAGTGACCTGCGAAAACGGGGGTTTGCATAATGTCGACACATTACGCACGTGTAAAACGCAGGTTTCGCTTTTGAAAATTAATTTCTTAATAAAAGAAAAATTGTCCGTTTGGTTATTACGTTATCAGTTGTCGTATCTGCGTGACAGATTTGCGATCACGGACGGCAAAGCGACGTACCAGTGCCGGTTCGTTCAGACCGACGTGTACAAGAAGAACATGGCCGCTCAGAGGATAGTTGTCACCGAATTCGGAACGAAAGCTGTGCCTGATCCTTGTCAAACGATTTTCCAAAGGTCAGCGTCGAGATTAGAATTCCACAAGTCTGCGAGAAGATCGAGAAGAAACGGATAATCGATTTTTCCTCAGGGTCGCAGCGGTGTTCAAGCCCGGCGAGGACTCTGACAATTCGATGATATCGGTCTACCCTTTCGGAGACGAGTACTATACTTTTTCGGAGTCTGGCGTGATCCATCGTGTTGATCCTGTGACCTTGGACACCACCGGCAAGGTAGTTGTTATTGTCACCTATTTTAAAAAATCAATCAATTCGTCTTGGATCAGTGTTACCAATGAACATTCTTCTTTGCTCCGATGGTTGCGTCTGATTACTAGATTTTCTTTTTTAAATTGTTTAATACGGTACAACAGTTTAACACCGGAGTGTTAACTTAATTCTCTGTATTATCCGTCCAGGTGGTAGTGTCAGACTACGTTGGCATAGTGAACCACACGTCCCACCCCCACGTGATGAACGACGGCACGGTATACAACGTGGGGATGAGCCTAACTCCTCGTGGGCCAATGTATAATGTGGTGTGCTTCTCACCGAGTTACATTACCATCGGTTGGTAAACATTTTAAATACCATAGCTATCCAATTTTTTCGAGAAATTTTTACAATCGGTAGGTTGCATAGAAAAATCGTCTCCATCGATTGCAAGATAACATAATTCTACAGACGATTCGGGGGAAGAGAGGGAATTGTCCATGTTCGATCAGGCCACCATAGTCGCGACAATCCCCTCCAGGTGGTTGCTGAACCCCTCCTACATGCACACGTTCGGCATCACTGAAAACTATTTCATAATTGTCGAGCAACCCCTGGCAGTGTCCTTGACCACCGTACTGTCCTGCAAAGTGAAACAGGAACCGATGCACGCGGCTTTGAAGTGGCACGAGAATGAAAACGTAACCTAAACTTTCGTCAACACAGTGAATTCTCGATATATGTCAACATCACAGGTCCCGCCAGCGACTTGTATCGCGAAGGTGACGTAACGTGTTGTGTTTACACTCCTGAGCGTCCGAAGCCTCTCGAGCTTCACGGCCCCTCAGGAAGTATCCCTCGCGGAAGTGGGGATAATTCTGCGACGCTTATCGCACAGGCCTTGGCGACATATACAGAGAAATCACTGTAATATTGCAATTTATTTAGCTTGATAACTTGACCATTCAGCGATTTGTTAATCATTTTCAATGAATTCATTTCAGACCCTTATACATCTAGTTTCAAGGGAGACAGGTCAGCTGGAGCGGACCTTCGTCAGCGAAGCATTTTTCTACCTTCACATCATCAACCAATTCGAGACACGTGATCATGACTACGTGGTCCTCGATGTCTGCTGTTATCGCGATTCGAAGATGTTGGACTGCATGTTCGTCGATGCGATGAGGGTACTCGAACGTTTATTACTTGTCTAATTTTATCACCATTATTTACTACCATACCATTTTTAATTCGCTAGCCTCAGTACCAGAGCAAACTTCTTTGTCTCTGTTCATTTCTAAGGATGACACAGGAACCAACAAACAACAGTGAATTCTCGATACATGTCAACAACGCGGGTCTTGCCAGCGTCATGAATCGTGCAGGAGTCTCTTTAGCTTCGTGCCACCTCCTGGGGATAATTCCACGACGTTTATCATCCCGACCTTGGCGACATATACAGGGTGTCCCACATAAATGGGAACACCTAAATATCTTTCATATTTACAGTCCTATCAGAAACCTTCAGAGGACAAAGTGTCTCTATTGCAGGGGGCAATATAATGGTGAAGAAAAAAATTTTTTATATAGTGTTTTTAATGAAATTTCAAGGTCACCGATGTGTTTTTAAATGTATATTTTTAAATGTATATTTCTTTTACAGTAGCATGATGGACAATAAAAAACTGAATTCAGTGGATACCAACTCTTTGACCTTGAAATGACCTTGGGCAAGAATAATCATGTTGGTGCGGATGAAATGTGGAATTGTTGTTTACGTCGGGTTGACCTTTAGATATCATAATAGATGTCATATCATAATGTTCGAAATGTTGACCATCCTCACTTGTGCAATGTTGCAATCTTTTCATAAATGATCTGTAGGCATTGTCGATTTTCTGAGACGTAATTCAAGCACATGCTACAGTAATCCTTTGCACGAATATAAAGTAATATCGTGCACAAAGATAAACCCACAACGCCAGAGGATACGTGGCATAAAGGATTATTGCAGCATGTGCTTCAATTACGTCTGAGGCAATCGACAATGCCCACAGATCATAAAAGATTGCAACATTGCATAAATGAGGATGGTCAACATTTCGAACGTTTACTGTGATATATGAAGATCAACCTTGCTGAAACACGTAAGTTTTAAACTTCCACATTTCATCCGCTTCAACAAGATTATTCTTGCTCAAGGTCATTTCAAGGTCAAAAAGGTGGTATCTACTAAATTCAGTTTCTTATTGTCTATCATGCTATCGTAAAAGAAATATACTATTTCATTTAAGAAAACATCGGTGACCTTGAAATTTCATTACAAAACACGACATAACAGATTTTTTTCTTCACCATTTTATTGCCCTCCATTGCAATAGTGTCACTTTGTCCTCTGAAGTTTTCTGATAGGACTGTAAATACGAAAGATATTTAGGTGTTCCCATTTACACTAACGAGCAAAACTGAGTCTACACTATTTGAAGCAACATAACTTTTTAAAAATTAGATCAAATGACTTGAATGTTATTGAGAAGTTAGAAGGATTAGTTTATTAAACGAGGTCTAAAAAATTTTTGAAAAAAATTTGAATTACCCGGAATCGCAAAAAGAAATAGTAAAAGTTGGGTTTTTCAGCTTTTTTATCTGAGCCTGTATTGAAAATTTAAAGAATGTATTTGATTCGCACGAATAAATTATATCTATGCTGAAAATTTCACCCATATTGGTTAATTCGTTTATGAGTTATAAACGATTAAAAGTGGAAAAATGGCCATTTTTCACGTTTTTCGACTTAAAATCGCACTTTTAATCGTTTATAACTCGTAAACGAATTAACCAATATCGATGCAATTTTCAGCATGGACATAATCTATTCAAGCGAATCAAACATATTTTTTAAATTTTCAATACAGGCTCAGATAAAAAAGCTAAAAAAACCAACTTTTACTGTTTATTTTGCGATTCCGACCAATTCAGACTTTTTTAAAAAATTTTTTACACCTCGTCTAATAAACTAATTCTTCTATATTCTCAATAACATTCAAGTCATTTGATCTAATTTTTAAAAAGTTATTTTGCTTCAAATAGTGTAGACTCAGTTTTGCTCGTTAGTGTATGTGGGACATCCTTTATAGAGGAATCACTGTATTGGTGTCCCTTCTATAAATTTTTCCAAATTCCTTTGCTCGTTCGAATGAATCAATTGATCTGTTTGAATTCATCTCCATTGATCTTGTCACGTCTTTAGAACCTACACGAGAATCCTGACTACGCCAAGATGTTCCGCGGCAGACCACTGCGGTTCGTCCTGCCAATGAACCGTCCAGAACCAGACACCCCTGTGGAGCATAATTTAATCACGGTGGAGACCGTCAATCAAGGTCTAGAGTCGTTCAAAGACGTCGTCGAATCTCGCGAACCGGACTCTACCTCAACAGACGAGACCTCAGCTAACAAGGACAATAGAAACGACTATAGAAACGTCCTCGAGAGGAAGGCATCCGCACACAGGCTTCCCGATGGCAATATTTTCGTGAAACCGGAATTGCTCTGTGATTTAGGCTGCGAGACACCGAGACTGAACTACGATTGCTTTCTCGGCAGAGAGTATCGATATTTTTATGCTATATCCAGCGACGTCGACTTGGAGAACCCTGGAACGGTAGTTGCATTTTTATTATACAGAAGAGGGAACGGTTTGTTGCACTTTTATTATACAGAAAAAGGGAACACGGTAGTTGCATTCTTATTATACAGAAAACGGGACGGTAGTTGCACTTCTATTAAAAGAAACATTTCTTTCTCTAGTCTATCTTAGTATCCAAGTAATTTTTAGCTGGAAGGTAGTCATGACACGGTCATTTTCAGATCATCAAGGTAGACATCTTGAAGAAGACGAGGAAGACGTGGCACGAGAAAAATGTCTACCCCAGCGAGCCTATTTTTGTTCCCGATCCTAATGGGAGGGTACGTTCTCGACAAATTGTTTGTAACTAGTTGCAATTACTGCTGCAGAAACCCTGAATTTTTCCTTGCGAATGTAAACAAATTTATCTAACTTGAGAGCAGCAAGTATCGTCCTCCAGATATAAATTAAATAAATCTAGATATAAATTAAAAAATTTGGTGCCTACTATTCAATACGATTGACGTGGCCTTTCATAAAATCAACCCAAACGAAATGATTAAATCACGGTGGAAATTAATATTGAACGATCTATCGAACAATCCTTGGCTGTAGATTATTAACACGTTAACTGCCACATATCATTACCAGAGATTCTTCGAAAATCGGAGTAATTTAATTAACGAAAGCGAAACTAGAAACTCTAAATGTATTATAGGGGATGTCGTTACAACCCTTTTGGATTCTAAAGATTTTAATAAAATTCGGTTTATCTGGATATAGATAAAATAATAGATCGGTTTATCACGATTATTGTGGATCAAATAAAAGTGAATGTCCAACCTGCTCAAAAATCACAGTCACATGTGACTGACATGGTAGTTGAAGTGTTAAAAAATTCCAATAGTCGCAGGTAGATAACGTGTTGTTTCCCAAATAATCGAATTCACTCCGGTGTGTGAAATAGAAATTGACAATGGCGATGCATAACTTTCTTGATTTGAAAGGGGACATTAGAAAAGGTGAAAGGGGACGGGACTATTTTTGCCACATTGTGCAGAGAACTGAAATTAGATTAAAAGATCGGTGTACGATTTCAAAGTTCCACGGAGGATTAAGTGATGCCAATTGTTTCAGAACGAGGACGACGGTGTGGTGTTGAGCGCCATAGTATGGTCGGACAAGGAGTCTCAGGTGGGCCTGTTGGTTCTAGACAGCGTGACTCTGACAGAAATCGCGAGGGCTACCTTCGAGACGCCTGGCCCGGTGCCAAAGTGCTTGCACGGCTGGTTTACCTTGGAGAAGTAGAGTAAACTCCGATTACAAAGCGACGAGTATTCTTTACTGAAAACGTGGCCTAGATCTTCTCTGGCTTATGTGATCTATATATATATACAGTAACGAGCAAAACTGAGTCTACACCATTTGAAGCAACACAACTTTTTAAAAACTAGATCGAATCACTTGAATGTTATCGAGAAGTTAGAAGCACTAGTTTATTAGACCAAAACAAAATTTGAAATGGTCGGAATCGCAAAAGAAATAGTAAAAGACGATTTTTTCAACTTTTTTATCTAACAATAAGCCTGTATTGACAAATTTAAAGAATGTATTTGATTCGCTCGAATAAATTACATCCATGCTGAAAATTTTACCGATATTGGTTAATTCGTTTACGAGTTATAAACGCTTAAAAGTGGAAAAATTGCTATTTTTCATATTCGACATAAAATGGCACTTTTAACAAGTTATGTTGCTTCAAATAGTGTAGACTCAGTTTTGATCGTTACTGCATATACATATATGCATATCTGTATATTTTACATCGATTGTTATCGCAAATTGTGTACGCTTCTCACGCTCTCCTGCGCACCGGCGAGCTACACTACTATTTTTCTATGTTAAACGACCGACTGTCTACTGTTTAAACATTTACAACGCCTATCGATCCTCTGGATCGGATCGTTTCCGCTCTTAACTAACTATCAGACACCGGGCCGAGGTCGAAACTATCGGCTAGCGGCAAGAGGAAGCGCGTGGATCATGATAAACATCGACACAGCACAATATGTAAATAATATAATAAATTATTTAATGTCTTCTCCCGATATTGTACAGATTGTACAGATACTCGGCGGCCGTGTTTCGCTCGTGGCTGGCGCGGCCGTGTGACGCGGTCGGCGAGATTTACAATAAAATGGGATGCATCGTGAACTTGTTCGTCAAGATGGAATGTAAAATGCCCTACGAGAATCTTTGCCTTAAATTAAACAAATTGGACGGCGTTGTCCCGCCTCTGGTCCTAGATAAACACGTTCGTCTGTTAACGATCAATTAAGACATCGTTTTCTGTATCGGTTATTAATTATTATCGGTTATCGCTACGCCATTAAAATATCCTCTAACTAGAACGAAGCGCTCCCCCCCTCTCGATCACTCTATTCAAATCCGATTCGCTCGTCGAGGGGAAGCGTCGTGGATCGTCGTGAGATCGCGAGGATCTGTCGGAAGGAAAAGCGAAAAAAGAAAAAAGAGGAAACAGTAACATCGATCCATCTCGTCGATTGCGATCCGCCGCGATCTCGCGAGGACAGGAGAAACAGTATAGAAATCTCTAGATGACTCGAGTCGAATCTTTCGCGCGGTTCATTAAACGATTAACAATTAGAATAAATAGGTTGGCACAACCATGGTCAGACAGTTTACAAGCTAGAGCACTTTCTGCGAGTCCCGGATCCGCGTTCCTCCTCGATCGGTCGTAGATCACGCTGCTCGCGGAACGCTATACATTATTGATCACCCGTGATCCACGATCCGATCCCACCTGAAGCAACTTCTCTCTCTCTCTCTCTCTCTCTCTCGCTCACTCTGTCTTTCCTCCATTCTTCGATCGATCATTGGGATTCGGCTGCTTAGCATGGGCGTCGAGGAGGATCCTTTGGACACTGACGTCATCGTGAACACACTCTCGCTCTCACACAAGCCTGGTAACTTCCTTTGTTACGCGACGCGCGACCAGAATGCGAGGATCGTGATCGCTGGACGCGCCGCGATCCGAACCGGGAAAGGATCTACGCGCAGACCCCCGCGGAGGATCCAGCTTTCGCGATCACGCACGCTGTGCCTGCGAACGGCTTCCTGATTCGCAGATTCCCAGAGGTCCTATCGCCGACAAAAATAGACTGCGGATTTTACGCAATTTGTGATAAGAACCAGCTGGTGCAATTTTAGTAGAAAGTTTAAATTAACGCTAATGTGCTATTTTCAACTTGTGGGGATTACCAAAGGAAGAATGGTCTGCACTGTTTCTTGCAACTGATTCAGGCAATTTTGCATAAAGATCCGCAGCCTACCGATGACAAGTTGGTCTAACGTGTTCTACGAAATCTTCCTAGCACCCTAAACATTCCAAGGACCTCTGGTAGCAAGTCTCGGAGCCTCGGCTTCATTCGTTGCAGCACTGTTCTCCGAACTATGGTGAAGCAGCGTCGACCGCAGGACCCCGTTCCCGAAGGTCCCGGCGGTGATCTACAGCAAGCAACGCGTCAAATCTAAATCCAAAAGCCGTGATGTGCGTCCCGTCGAACGTGCGGTCTGGGAGGAAGCCTTTAAACGCGGTTTTGCATCAATCCTGTCCCCATTTAAGTACGAGAGGAGCGTTCGAAAGCGATCTACCGGCGACTGGTTGCTGCTCGAATGTCCCAGGACTGTCGAATGGGTCGCGGAAGGAAGAGGATATCTCTAATTAAAAAGGTCTCTCTTGTCGTTCGGGGTCGCGTTGCCTGGCCGGCGACGCGACTATCACATGTTTGCTTCTACTTCTCCCTCTCTCTCTCTCTCTCTCTATCTATCCATTTCTCTCAGACTTTCTCCACTTTCTCGCACTCGACCGAAGCGATGGAGTTCATCGTGCTGGCGTTCTTGCTCTCGGTGTCCGTCTCGCTTTTCGCTAAACTCGAGGTCGAGACACCGATGTGCGAGTCCTGGTGAGTCGGCAGGATCCCGGCGTTCGCGTCCTCGATCGCTTTCCTCAACTGCAAGTGGACACAGTTTTTAGGTTCTTGAAAACTTGAATTGTCGCCGGAAGCTTTTGGGAAAGGTCTGGCGTTTTTGGCAGCTTCGGGAGAGTTTGAAGGTCACGTTGTCGGTTGGCTTAGGAGGAGGCGCTGAACACCAGGGGAGTCTACTCAGAAAGGAGCAAGGATCGGTGGAAGTTACGGTAGAGCTTGACCATTGTCATCATGAGAATAACTATGTTAGTGTACTAAGAAGCAGTTAAAATTTTCATTGTTACTAGGTCAGGAACGTCCTGGATCTAGCATGATCTATCTATGAACTTGGTGGGAAGCTTCCGTCATTTTTGAATCAACATAATCCTCAAAAGGGAGTATACTCAGAGAGGAGCAAGGATTGGTGGAAGTTACAGTACAGTTTGACCATTGTCATCATGAGAATAACTATGTTAGTGTAGCAAGAAGCAGTTATATTATTTCTTCATTGTTACTATGCCAGGAACGTCCTGGATCTAGCATGATCTATCTATGAACTTGGTAGGAAGCTTCCATCATTTTTGAATTAACATAACCCTCAAAAAGGAGTATACTCAGAGAAAGGCAAGGATCAGTGGAAGTTACAGTACAGTTTGACCATTGTCATCATGAGAATAACTATGTTAGTGTAGCAAGAAGCAGTTATATTATTTCTTCATTGTTACTATGCCAGGAACGTCCTGGATCTAGCATGATCTATCTATGAACTTGGTAGGAAGCTTCCATCATTTTTGAATCAACATAACCCTAAAAAAGGAGAATACTCAGAGAAAGGCAAGGATCAGTGGAAGTTACAGTACAGTTTGACCATTGTCATCATGAGAATAACTATGTTAGTGTAGCAAGAAGCAGTTATATTATTTCTTCATTGTTACTATGCCAGGAACGTCCTGGATCTAGCATGATCTATCTATGAACTTGGTAGGAAGCTTCATTCATTTTTGAATCAACAAACCCTAAAAAAGGAGAATACTCAGAGAAAGGCAAGGATCAGTGGAAGTTACAGTATAGCTTGACCATTGTCATCATGAGAATAACTATACTAGTGTACTAAGAAACAGTTAAAATCTTCATTGTTACTAGGCCAGGAACGTCCTGGATCTAGCATGATCTATCTATGAACTTGGTGGGAAGCTTCTGTCATTTTTGAATCAACATAATCCTCAAAAGGGAGTATACTCAGAGAAAGGCAAGGATCAGTGGAAATTACAGTACAGCTTGACCATTGTCATCATGAGAATAACTATGCTAGTGTACTAAGAAGCAGTTAAAATCTTCATTGCTACTAGGCCAGGATCGTCCTGGATCTAGCATGATCTATCTATGAACTTCGTGGGAAGCTTCCGTCATTTTTGATTCAACATAATTCTCTCAACATACCTCCTTGAGCCCCACAACCCCAACTAGCCTTCCAATAGCAGTCACATAAGCATGGTTCACCCCTACCATGCTGAAGAGACTATGCACCTTCAGCAAGGACGTCCTTTCGACCAGCTGGAAGGGTGCAGGGTCGATGTGACACCTGGAGAAGTCAACTTCCAGCGCCATTTCGCTCTCCTCCCATCGTTTTTGATCCTCTGTCGACATGTCTATCACTCTTTCCCGTGGCTGGTAACATAAACAAGTATTCTATTACTATCACGGTACAGAGACAGATTAAACGAGTGGTCAAGGTACAAACTGACCAGTTGAACTTTCTTCGAGGTGGCTGGACTAGGAGCCAGCATCGGCGTGTGCGGCTGCACGTTCATCCCGTCCTGACTTTCTCGTCTTGTTCCTCCTCCTGATCCTATCTCTGGGTCTGGGTCCACGTCCTGAAGGGTGGCCGACTTCCTGAAGATCGCTTCGAAGGCCAGGCGTATCCTGGAACTGGAGAGGTTCGAATCAGAAAAAGGATTTTCATTCTGGCTCTTTCTTAAAACCTTTTAACGTTACTTCAACTTTGTTTCTTCGGGTATGTATTATTAAAATATAACTAAAAATATGGACACATTCCTGTTACTTTTATACAGTAATGTGAAATAGTAATTTTAGTGCTCCACAAATCTAGCGTTGAGAATCATTTCATAGATAACAGCGCAAACTTTAAAAATTATTGAGATAAGTGAGTCTTCTTTGCCACTTTAATTAGCAGACTGCGGTTCTTTGTGCATTTATGAGAAACACGAGTAGGAGAAGATTGAAGCAGTATATTAAAATAATCATAGAACATTGATGTGAAATTTCCAATCTTTTAAAATTGTTGAAGGCAGAAAAAATTTCCTGAGTAACTCCTCTGCCTTGATGTAAACAATTTCCAGTCTTTTAAAATTGTTGAAGGAAAAGAAATGTTCTGAGTGACTTCTGGGCCTTGATGTAGACAGTTTCCAGTCTTTTAAAATTGTTGAAGGAAGAAAAAATGTTCTGAGTGACTCCTGTGCCTTAATATAGACAATTTCCAATTTTTTAAAATTGTTGAAGACAGAAAAAATTTCCTGAGTGACTCCTCTGCCTTGATGTAAACAATTTCCAATCTTTTAAAAATGTTGAAGGAAAAGAAATGTCCTGAGTGACTCCTGTGCCTTGATGTGGACAGTTTCCAGTCTTTTAAAATTGTTGAAGGAAGAAGAAATGTTCTGAGTGACTCCTGTGCCTTAATATAGACAATTTCCAATTTTTTAAAATTGTTGAAGACAGAAAAAATTTCCTGAGTGACTCCTCTGCCTTGATGTAAACAATTTCCAGTCTTTTAAAATTGTTGAAGGAGAAGAAATGTTCTGAGTGACTCCTGTGCCTTGATGTAGACAGTTTCCAGTCTTTTAAAATTGTTGAAGGAAGAAGAAATGTTCTGAGTGACTCCTGTGCCTTGATGTAGACAATTTCCAGTATTTGAAAATTTTCAACAAAGAAAAATTGCACAAAGATCCGCAGCCTATCAATTAGTGCATTTCGCACCTGCTCTCAGCTCCAGTGACAGTGGTATACGGCGTTGCAGCTGGGCTGACCAAAGGGCTGAATCCCTTCAGGGTGAAGGAGTTGGTCTTCTTCAGGATCGATTTCTTCGGTTGGCATCCGAACACCGGCGAATGATACGTATGCTGAAACGAAATGGGACCGCGTGAAATAATGCGAGAAAGAGAGTGAGAGAGAGAGAGAGAGAGAAAAAATGGAAAAAGAGGTAGCCGGATGACGTAGGCGGCTAGTTAAGCGAGCAAATATACACAATTCGCGGGAAATGACGTCAATAGGGCGGGGGCGTGACTCACGTGGTCCGGACCGGTGCCGTTGTTTGGAGACATCGTTAGATCGTTGACACTCTGCCTCTGCATCTTCAGGATGTCCGGCGCTGGGATCACCTCGAAGCGAGAGGGTCTTCTGGTTCTCTCCTGGTCCCTTAACTGACGTTCCATTTCCTCCCGTGCCCTCTCTTCAGCCTCCTTCTGCCATTTTTGGGCGACCTAATCAATCGTGCAACAAGCGAACTTCAGGTTTTGTGGAAATAAAATTAATCGGAGCGGCAACCACTCTGACGATGTAGTATTAAATAATATTTTTATTCAAACGTTTTGTTCCGTATTTTCAGACAAAAATGTTGTCCGAAATGTTTGAAATAAAATATATTCTTATAATTTTAGAGCACAGTGTGCAGTTTCTTAAATATTTTAAATAAAATGTACATCATATCATAATATGAAGTCTTTGATGAGGAAATAAAATATATTGTTATAATTTTATAGCACAGCAGGTAGTTTCTTAAATATTTGAAATAAGATGTGTACCAAGCCTTTGACGAGGCTATTTCAATTTTTATTTAATCTCAGAGAACACGTTAGTGACCTTCACTGTCTCAAATGTGTGAAATAAAATATATTGTTATAATTTTATAGCACAGCAGGTAGTTTCATAAATATTTGAAATAAGATGTGTATCAAGCCTTTGACGAGGCTATTTCAATTCTTTTATTTAATCTTAGAGAACACGTTAGTGACCTTCACTGTCTCAAATGTTTGAAATAAAATATATTCTTTTAATTTTAGAGCACAGTGTGCAGTTTCTTAAATATTTGAAATAAAATGTGTATCAAGCCTTTGACGAGGCTATTTCAATTTTTATTTAATCTCAGAGAACACGTTAGTGACCTCCACTGTCTCAAATGTTTGAAATAAAATATATTGTTTTAATTTTAGAGCACAGTGTGCAGTTTCTTAAATATTTGAAATAAAATGTGTACCAAGCCTTTGACGAGGCTATTTCAATTTTTATTTAATCTCAGAGAACACGTTAGTGACCTCCACTGTCTCAAATGTGTGAAATAAAATATATTGTTATAATTGTAGAGCACAGCAGGTAGTTTCTTAAATATTTGAAATAGAATGTTCATCATACCATAATATCAAGTCTTTGATGAGGTTACTTCAATTTTTATTTAACCTTAGAGAACACGTTAGTGATCTGAACCGTCTTAAATGTTTAAAATAAAGTATAATATTTTAATTTTGGAGTAGTGTATTTCGCAATATGCATTTAGAGTGCAGTGTGTTTAAAATAAAAGATGAAATAAGCTCTCTTGCACTCTATATTTTTATTTGATCTGGAATGGAATTATTGCAACTAATTTGATTAATCACCTGCAGCCTCCTCTCGCGTCCAATATGCTTCTCGATAAGCTTGATCAGTTCCAACCTCTGAATAGATCCGAGCAGGATCATCGAGTCGGGATTGTCGACTAGAGGGAATCCACGGAGTTTGCGGTTCTCCTTCAAGATCTCCTTCAGCCTCTGATAAGTGATCCCATGCCAGATGTGCTTGATCTCACGGACCATGAAGTCCTCGACATAAACGTTGTACATACCTGGCGGAATGAGCACTGTCAACTTGCGAGTTCTATTTCGGAGGCACTGACGTATTATAAATAGAAGCATATTCTATAGATTCAGTTACCCAGTCATGGAGCTTCCTTCGCGAGGCTTGTTAATAAATTGTATAAATGTTAGTTCGTGATCAAAACTATCGAAGGTGCTAAGCTTAATCTAACACTAGATCCTAGTGGAAAATTCGACTAACAAGTCCACATTCACTTGTTAGACCAATTTGGACTGCATACGATTTACTTCAATTCAACAACTATTTTTAACAGCAAACCTACCACGGTCAAAATGGCCGATATTATATTTTACAATTATTGAAACTATGAAAATTCACATATGGAAAATTTATTATGTCGAAAATGATGGATAATCTCAATAAATTTAGGGTTGCCATTTTTACAAGGCAATATTTACCAGATACTGTGAATGCTTGGTAGGTTTAGTGTTAAACAACCCCCATTCCTATTGGACATCGTTGAATCGCGTATAATAATTTTCTTCGCTAGCCACACGACCAATAAACGAAAACTGATTGAAGTTATACGCCCGATCAATAAACTAAAAATAAACGACCTCGTCGGGAGCCGTTTTAGTACTAAAAAAATTTTAATGTGTTGGATTAATTTTAGTATGTAGCCGCCTGCGGAATTTCTTGCAAAATAAAAATTTTGTGAGTCGAGTGTCTTCTCTTTTGACAATCTCGATAGTCAATTCAACTATCAAATTCTGCTAATGTTTTCGCAGTTTTTGTTTCACCTACTCATTGTTGTCTCACATACATAAAATCTGCATTAATTAATAAGTAACGTTACAATAGCACATTACAATTGAATGGCATATTAAATTCACCAGATTTCATTAACTTTAGAGTCAATGAACTAAACGCGATCACGGTTGGGTGCATAATCAATAATTTCTCTGCTCGAGTTCATTTTGTATTAAAATAAAAATGTCAACTAGAGGTAAATCGATGTTTTTACTTGGAAGAATGAAATGAAATGAAACGTTCGAGCTACAGTTTTGCCAATGCGATTGAACTTATGGTCAATTACCTGAGCTGGAAGGCAACAGGTCGGGCAAGTACGGCAGCTTCTTAATTAGTATGATGCTGTCGTAAATACTAGGCTGCAGGAGAGCTGCTATGGCGTTGCTGATCAACACTGCTATCATAATAGGAACGATGTGGGTGATCTGGCCAGTCATCTCGAACACTATGACACTGACAGAGATGGTGTGGGTCACTGCTCCTGAAAACGCGGCTGCACCGACAGTGGCGTAACCCCCTGCAACGAAACCCCATGAAAATGAAACATCCCCTCTTTATCGAAACGCCATAAAACATTAACCCTCAGCACTCGAGCGGTGACTCTGAAGCGCCACTAGAAATTGTTGTGGCATTATTTCAAGGAAATTACATTTGGCCTTGACTGTCACGCTATGTTACGCTGTGCCTCTTTTTCTAGACATTTTACGTTTTAAATAAGTAAGTAATCAATTAAAAATGCATACCACCGTGCTTGTACATGTCTTTGCTACGTCTGTATACAGCCTTCTTTTCGATACGAACACTAAATCTCTCGAAATTAAGAGAATCTCTCAGCGGCAGCCATCTTGTGACGTCATACTTGCTTCAGAATTCGAATCTTCTGCTGAATATTACAAATTACTCCACGATCAGGTAGAAATTCGCAATTTGGACTCCATACAGACGTAGATTGGACTTTTAGGAAACACGATTGACCATTTCTAAACTGCTCATTGCAATATTAAAGCAGCAGTTTGTTTAAATTTTGACCCTTGCATACGTATATGGATTTCAAACCATGCCGGCCTCCTTAACCCTTAGCACTCGGCGCTGTTTTCAGTCGAAAACTAAATTTTTCTTCCGTCTCAGAATATTTTCATTTTATTCATACGAAACTGATCCGATTTCTACATTCCAATTTCTTTGAAATAATGCCACAACAATTTCTAGTGGTGCTTCAGTGTCACCACTCTTGTGCGAAGGGTTAACACTTTACCTACTGGTAGTTACATGACTATTAGTCCTTATAAACGACAGATAAATAATCTAGGATTTCTACTGAATTTTTCAATAGGAATAGCTATTTTATTTGTAAAAATATAAATTATCTTGAGTAAAGCGACCTAATATTTTCAGAGATTATTATTCAAAAGAAAATGAGTGTCTTTTAAGTTTAGCTTTTAATATTACAAATTACTCCACGATGAGGTAGAAATTCGCAGTTTGGACTCCATACAGACGTAGATTGGACTTTTAGGAAACACAATTGACCACTTCTAAACTGCTCATTGCAATATTAGAGCAGCAGTTTGTTTAAATTTTGACCCTTGCATACGTATATGGGTTTCAAACCACGCCGGCCCCTTTAAGAGGGTGATGAGAAAGGGGGTTACCTGGCACAATGGGGGTGATTATGCCACCGTATCGAACACCAGTCGGGAACCAAAGTGCCATAGCCTCTCCGACGGCTCGCCCAAGTGCCGCACCGATCTTGAAGACTGGGATGAAGATTCCCGATGGCACGGGCACCGTCGAGCTTATAATGGAAAAGATGAACTGAAATCAAAGGCCCCTTGGTCGACTGTGCACTCTCCCGTTCGTCCGTCGATCCACCGTTCCCCGTGGATCATGATCGAGAACGCGGATCTTACCGTGAACGCGACGAACCCGAGGAGACCCGTGAACACGTCCGTGTACGCCGTCGACCAGTGTTTCACCATGTTCATCTCCTCGACACCTAACTCCTCTTTCGTCCAGCTGAAGTTCGTGAACAGACCGTACACCTGGTCGTGGGTGTTCAGGTCCCCGGCCATGAATTGGCCTAATCCCAGCGGAAACGAGACGGAGGAGACCAGCAGCGAGACGATGCCGGGGTATAAAAAACGACTGAAACGGTTCGATATGGTTTGAAAAGGTCCTGAAGGAGTAATTGATGGTTTGTGCAGGTTTGATGGAGAAATGTTTGCGTTATGTGGGTGGTAATGGGAGTAGCGAGGGTGGTTTTGTTGTTTGAGTGGGTTGGTTGATGTTTGAGAATGTTTGATGGTGAGTTGTAGTGAAAGCAACAGGATTAGATAGGGTTGTGTAGAATCTTTTGAGGATTTTAACTTTTTTTGTGACTGATAAATGTGTTGTGGGTGTGAAGGTTCGTTGTTTGCAGGTTTGAGGATGTTTGATAATGAGTTCTAGTGAAAACCACAGGATTAGATAGGGTTGTGGAGAAATTTTTTGAGGATTTTCATTTGCTTTTTGACTGATAAATGTGTTGTGGAAGTGAATGATGGTTGTTTGCAGGTTTGAAGATGTTTGATAATGGGTTGTAGTGAAAGCAACAGAACTAAATAGAGTTGTGGAGACTTTTTTGATGATTTTGATAGTTCTATGAATAATAATTGCGTTGTAGATGTGGATGATACCTGTTTGAGTGGATTGGTTTTGCAGTTTGACAATGTTTGTGACAATGACTTTTGGTAGAAATAATTGGAATGTTTGGTTGTGACAACTTTTGAGAATTACATTGTTTCATAGTTGACAATTGTGGAGTGTACTGCTTGCAAATGATAGTTGTTTGAGAAGGTTTGAGAAGGTTTGAGAAAGATTGTTACAGCAGTTTGCTTATCATACGAAGTAATTAAAATGTTGTAGTACGTATTAGTGCTTCACAAATGGAACATGTACCAAAATCTGTCAAATGAAAGTCGTAGAGCACATACAGTGAAAATAAATGAATAAAAATTGTAGAATGCCTGTAGTGCAATATAATAAACAAAAGTTATAGAATCACTCGTGATACAGTGATCTAGTTGTAAATATTAGATCTTGCGTTTCGAGTACGAGTAATAAAATTTGCAAAAA
>CM052130.1:23243948-23254455 GCA_028454255.1 Halictus ligatus
CGCAAAATACAGAACTGACTGTTGACCATTGAATGTTGATATTGCGTATGCATAAAAATATACAAGTTAATTATCTTAATATACAAGTTAATCTCATTCTGAGAGGACACGATGCAGTTTCCATGGCACAATCATGAAATACATACCAAACATGTACGATCCCCGATCTGTCAGCTCGATCCTCGAACAAAAATCATTCACTCGCGGCACTCTGGGTTCTCAACTACCATAAACTGCCTCGACACCGACCGTAAAAAATCTCGAAAAACAATTCTCACCAAGTACAAATTAGCTCTTCAACTTTTGCTGAAAATTTCAATCGAAAACCGCTGAACCGAAACCATCTGGATCACGGTGCTCGATCGATTAACGCTTGATCACACGACCGAGCAGAATACTATGGCATTAAAGTGTTTCCGATACGGATCGATCGTCGTCTATCGGGCTGAACATGATCGAACGGATCTCTGATTTATCTTACAAGGATCGACAACCTTTTTCGAGTTATATTAAGTTGCGTTTTCGCTTCTCCGTCGAAAGGTGGTGATCATGCTCGTGCAGAAAAGCGAGCGAGATTTAGCGAAGTACTCGGGGCCGCGAGGGATTACGTTGAAATTGGGTCAAGCGAAGCTTGGAACGAAGGGAGTTAGGCGATTCCGATGGGTTTTAATGCGCGTATTATTTTGTGAGAATCGATACTCACCGGCGATAACTCGCCGGGGATGAGATAACGAATTTTATCAGCGACAGAAATTTCTCGCGGAAACAATGACCGCTCTTAATTCGCGTCACATGCGTGCCGATAGATATACAATCGGGATTCATGCTCGATCGTAAACATACTATTCGGCTCTAACAGAAATTCGCTCGGCCGCGAGTACACAGTAAGGAGCAGAACTGATTGCACGCACTATCCGAAGCAGCATAACTTTTTTCAAATTAGATCAAACGACTTGAGTGTCGTTGAGAAGTTAGAAGGATTAAAAGTAAAAAATTTTTGAGAAAAATCTGAATCGGTCCGGATCGCAAAAGAAATAAAGTAATGGTAAAAGTGCGATTTTTAGTAAAAAATTTTAGCAATTTTCTCATTTTTAATCGTTTGTAACTCGTAAAGGAAGTAACCAATATCCATGAAATTTTCAGCATGAGTATAATTTATTCGAGTCGATAGAACAAATTTTTTAAATTTTCAATATAGCCTGAGAAAAAAGCTGAAAAAACCATCTTTTACTATTTCTTTTGCGATTCCGACCAATTCAAACTTTTTTCAAAAACTTTTTACACCTCGTCTAATAAACCAATCCTTCTAACTTCTCAATAACATTCAAGTCATTTGATCTAATTTGAAAAAAGTTATGCTGTTTCGAATAGTGTGTAATCAGTTTTGCACCTTACTGCAGTCTAATTTTAACGTTGTCACGTTGGTCATGTATGACTGACAATCTTTTTATCGAACTTGAACGTTAATTTGGATTACAATGTCTTCGGCAAATCAAAGATCAATGCGATCTACAAGAATGTTGTACAAGCGATTACTAGATTGCGGCTTTTGTGTATGTATGGTAAAAATGAGCAGGTGCAATTTAATGAAAGAGATTTGAATCCGGAGATGGATTAAAACAATTTGAAAGTTTATCAAAATTATTAAAGGGAATAATCTCTTCCGTTCCTCTTCATTGTGGTCGATGAAAACAATTTTCATTTTGCATAAAAATCCACTGCCTAGTAGTTACTAGACTGCGGATCTGCATGCATTTATGGTAAAAATGTGTAGGTACAATTTAATGAAAAAGGATTCTAATCCTGAGATGGATTAAAACAATTTGAAAGCCTCAATGTATCAGCAAAAGGAAAAATTACAACAATAATAATATTCTTTTGGCTCCTGTCCATTTTAATCGATGCAAACAATTTTTATTTTGCAGTAAAATTCCTAGCCTAGTAATTACTAGACTGCGGATCTTTATGCATTTATGGCTTCTGAAAATGTTGAAAAAATGTTATACCATAAAATTCCACAGAATTTAGTACGATTTTTATTTATTCTAGACCCACAAACGCTAGTATCACTAAAAATTAGATTTCATTTGTTTCCACTTTCCTAAAATTTGAATGGAAACATTGAAAATTGCATAAACATCCACAGTCTAGTAATTCCTAGACTAGTTACTAGACTATAGTATAACGAAAAATGTTATACTATAAAATTTCACAGAATTTAGTACGATTTTTATTTATCCCAGACCCACAAACGCTACTACCACTAAAAAATAGATTTCATTTGTTTCCACTTTCCTAAAATTTGCCTGGAAACATTGAAAATTGCATAAACATCCACAGTCTAGTAATTACTATAATAAATCTTGTCTCCTCTATTCCATAAGTGTCCTGATGTTGTGTGACTCTTTTCATTGGTGTTAACGATTCAGTCGTGGCTCGTTGCAAATGCAGGTAATTGTAAAATTAAATTAGACGCTGCTCGTAGTCAACGATTTTGTAATCAATTGATTGTAATTTTCTACTTTGCACTTGTTAACAAATGAAAAGGAGATACCAAGAATGATGATTTAAACAAAAATAAATTTTTCATATACCACGTTCTTGAGACGGACTGAAAAGTAAAAAATAATTCCACTCTAGGATCAGATTATACTAGAATTTGTTTATCCTATTTTTGTATCTAGCGTTTATAAATCCTCAGCGTTTTAGTTTTCACTTTTTATTCCGTCTTAAAAACGTGGTGCATTAAAAATTCTCTTTCATTGAAATAATTGTTTTCCGCTTGTTAGTCTTGTGTGCGTTGTCATCTGAGTTATTCTAGTTTCTTATGTTAAAAATTTGCCGAAATTTTTCGTTCTATTTAAAGTAGTATGAACCACATTCAATTATACTATTTAACCCGTCAACTGCAACATATCATTTCCAGAGATTCTTACAAAATCAGAGTAATTTAATTAATGAAAACGAAACTAGAAATGTAAAATGTATTACAGGGGATGATGTTTTAACCACTTTTGAGTTCTAAAGATCTTAACCCATTCGCATTATTAGCGTATATATGCGCTCAACTTTGTTGGTCACTATCATTATTAATTAGCTAAAAAATGGAAATGGAGGATGTTATTGGAGATGAAGTAATTCTCATTTTTTCTTATAATGCTGAAATATGAAGTTCTTTTACTTCTGGTCATTTTTGTACTTAACACTAGATTGTCCAAGGAAGTCATTTTTCCTAATTTTTTCTTTGAAAATTACTGAAATTGTAAAAATGTTTTCGTCGGAAATTTTTTAATGAACCTCTTCATTGAAGCACATACTACAATAAAAGTTGCATGAAGTCTTGTCACTGTTACAAAGCAATATATGTCAGTCGCATTTATTGCTCGGTCGTTCTAGTGTTAAATATTTCCTCATGATGCAAATGGGTTAATAAAATTCGGTTTATCTGGTTATGTCACAATAAAAATGAATGTCCAAACCTATTTAAAAATCACTGTCATTCATAGGCGAATGTCACGGCAGTTAACGTGTTAAAATAGTAATTTTTAATATTTTTCCCGAAATTTTACCCAGGTCCGATAGAGAAGAAATCGAGGTAATAAAAACGCGGTAAAAACCCCTTCCCAATCCCCCCCTCCATTTCGAAAAACCTGTTTCCTCCCCAAAATCCGGCGACGAAGGCACGACGAAGAGAACCCGTGTTTCTCGGAATGCGAGTTAAGCGGACCAGTTTACAATAATTGCAACAATCGAGACGCAAACAAGATCTCTGCCAGCATGAAAATAAAGGGGGGTGATTAACTGTAACCGAGGAAAACACACGTCCGGCTAGTAATAGTCACTCCAAAGAAAACAACATCCGAGAGGCCGACGATGGCCGCTCACTTACGACATAGTCATCGTTACAGACGAAATAGGCCCGATTCAGGACGCAAGCCGGCATGTAAGCTGGATCGATGATCCTGCGAAGCTCCCTCGATCGTTTCGCGCGATCAGGTCACGAAGGACGAGGCGTTGCTCGTGCGAATCGAACAGAGATCGCAGCACATTTTCCTACCGATTCGTCTCGAGCGCGACTCTCGTCCTCGTTCTCGGGATCGGGTCGAAACTGGTCTAGATCCTTGTCGATCGTTCAGCGCCGACTAATTACTGCGTCATTGTAGTCCGGTGTGCCAGTCGCACGCCACAGTCCGCTGGCAAACCTCGGAAATCGGTATTTTTGGCGGCGGCTTACTGCGAACCGTTCATCGTTCTATTGTTTCCTCTGTGCCAGGACCAGACCTTGTCAACGCAGACGCACCACAATGTCCGAAACAGTTCTGCACCCTCCAAATCTCCGGACGGTTTTCACCCCCGGTTCACTGTTTCTCCCTTTGTCGATTTTTTCAACCCCCGGACCGAAGTTTCATGTACAGGAGACCGTGGGCTTGTTCGAAAAGATGTTGGTGAGTTTTTAAAATTCAGAGGTCCTGACTCGTTAAGCACCACTCTGGTTAAGGGTAGATATTTTATTCTGATTTATTAGGGTTCGAATAAAATGTTATGAGAATTTTTAGGATATATAAGAGTTACACTGTGATCAATTTTGAATATTTAGTTTCGGTAAAGTAATTGTTTCTGTGCGAGTTTGTGGAATATAAAATGGTTGCACTACGATCAATGTTGACTTTTCAGTTTCGGTTTCAGTAATGTAATTTTTGTAAGAATTTGTAGGGGTAGTTCATCGTTCTTGAAAAGGATTTTTAAGCATATGCTTGAGCAGCTAATGTTTCTAAGATTTATAAACAAATAAACCTCCTTTCGTGGTTATCAGTATTACAAATTTCGAGAATTCTACTGACACGTTCAAGCAGGAGATTTTGTCACAATTTTGCCAGTCTAAGAAAATGTTCAAATGTTTGTTCGAATGTTTGATGTTACTGTTTGCTCCGATTGGCAGTCAGATTGCTTTTATTTGTTGGTTCATTAGCTTCTGTCCCCGCGAGTGGCAAGTATTCGATTGTTAGGTGAAAAATTAGCACTCGCGTGACGTTTGCGACACTCGATTTGCGACAAGGATCGCTCGTCTCGAGTGGATTTCTTTTTCCACTTGCTGGTTCTCGTTTTTCATTTAACCACAGTCTCGATTCTTCAGTTCTACAATTCTATTTCGCGCTTAAACAATCTTTCCTCTACTCGGTGATGTCTCGAGAGTTTGTTTTTTTTTCAGATCCTGTCACTCGACGCAGTCTCACGTTGAAATTTTAAATAACTTTACGCGTCCTCTGTCTCGATCGTTGATTGCCAGGAGTCATCCGTTGATCGAAGAGAAGTGTCATCGGAGAAATTTGCAATTCCTGCTGTCTGATTCGCAGACAATTTTTAATTTCGCGTAATCGTCTTGGAAACCGTTTCGACTCCTTCGAGCAGAATATTTTCATCGTTCTTGTTTATTGAATTTTACATTTCCCTTTCGATTCCTCGAATCATTTATTGGCACTGGACACAGTTTACCAGCTCCTCTTGAATCCTTTGAACGTCCACTCGCTTCGACTATTTATTGAAATTCCAGGGAGCCAGTGATCCATAAGATCACGTCTCTCCTTAATCCTTTCAATAAAATACCAGAATAGACTCAGGTCCACGTCGTTCGTATCTTTCCCACAATTTTTATATTCTTACTTCGACGGCCAATATTCTTATAAAATTCAATTTCGCAGACACGGTTCCTTGGAACGTGCACGCACTTCCCCGAACTATTTATTTATTTAAATTCCAGAGAGCCAGGTGTCCTTGTAACACTCATGTTCTGAAACGTCTATTTCTGATCCACACGATCAATCATTCCACTGGACCTTGTGTTATCTGTGTCTCTGAAAAGGACGCGCGTGAAATCCAAGTACGTTCAGCCTCTTCAAAAATTATAGTACACTCGTTAGACTGTCTAATTAAATTCCAGAAAGTCGGGTTGCCTTCTGAAGTTCTTATTCGTGGACTTTGTACTTTCCTTTTGGGAAAGTTGTACACAGTATAATAATTAAATATATATTTAAACTCCAAAGAGTCGAGTGTCCTTTTAAAGTATCTATTTCTGAACTTTGTATTTTTATTTTAAAAAGGATTCACACAAAATCGAAGGACAGCTCCTCCAAAAATTGTAACACACTGTTTCCAACTAAATAATTAAATTTATATTTAAATTCCAAAGAGTCGAGTATTGTTTTAAAGCGTCTATTTCTGAACTTTGTATTTTTCTTTTTGAAAAGGATTCACACAAAATCGAAGGACAGCTCCTTCAAAAATTATGACACACTGTTTCCAACTAAGTAAATAAATACATATTTAAATTCCAAAGAGTCGAATATTGTTTTAAAGCGTCTATTTATGAACTTTGTATTTTTGTTTTTGAAAAGGATTCACACAAAATCGAAGGACAGCTCCTCCAAAAATTGTCACACACTTGTTTCCACTAAATAGTTAAATATATTTTTAAACTCCATAGAGTCAAGTATTGTTTTAAAGCGTCTATTTCTGAACTTTATATTTTTTTCAGGATTCCCACAAAATCGAAGGACCTACAGCTTTTTCAAAAGTCCCTCTAATTCCAGGTGAAAGGCTGGATCATTTATTGGACGATTGCACTAAGTTTGGAACAACATTTTCGCGAAACGCTCGTCGCGCAGCGGAGATTTAGAAGATAGATCATTCGCGCGTTTCTCACGATATTTTTTACGATCGTTGAAATCGATTTCGAAAAAAAAATGCAACTTGCTAGTAGGGACGTGTGCACGCGAACTTACGGACGAACGACAACTGAACGACGCCGATTTCGAACTTGAGGCCGCGATATTTGTTGAAATTTGGCAACCGTCAAAATTGATATTTTTAGCTGTGCTCGGCTGCCGGTCAACGACGGTTCCATCTATTGTTTATTGCCGTCTATTAAGTGTCTTGCGCGCGCCCGTTCGAGCAACAATGTTATCGTTACCAGCTACAGTGTTCCTATAACTGTCTCTCTACCTTTCTCATCGATCATCTTCGACACGGTAAAACACCCCTTTCATTTTATTTGTAATCTCAAACTTCCATTAATTATTATACCTTACAATATCTTTCTATTTTTCTGTTCTTCATTGTCCCCTAATTCAACTTAAGTAAACAGGTAAAAATTAATGTTTATGTTTTTCTATTTATCTGTTCTTCATTGTACACTAATTCGACTTAAGTAAACAAGTAAAGATCAATGTTTATATTTCTCTGTTCTTCATTGTACACTAACTTTTACTCGTCTTGAGTAAACAAGTAAAAATCAATGTTTATATTTTTCTGTTCTTCATTGTACACTAACTTTTATTCGACTTAAGTAAACAAGTAAAAATCAATGTTTATATTTTTCTGTTCTTCATTCTACACTAACTTTTATTCGACTTAAGTAAACAGGTAAAGATCAATGTTTATATTTTTCTGTTCTTCATTGTACACTAACTTTTATTCGACTTAAGTAAACAAGTAAAAATCAATGTTCATATTTGTCTGTTTTTCATTGTACACTAATTTTTATTCGACTTAAGTAAACAATTTAAGATCAATGTTTATTATTTTAAGGATTTAGCACACTAGACCTACCACGTTCAAAACGGCCGTTTTGATATTTTACAATTATTGAAACTATAAAAATTCATTTATGGAAAAATATTGGAATAAATTTCCTTGTCCAAGCATTTATTATAATCAAAATTTCGGAAAACCTTAATTATGGTTGCGATTTCTATAAGGTAATACCGTTAATGCTTGGTAAGTTTATCGTTATGTTATTGGTTTGTACAAATTCTCTGATCGAGATCATGCGTGTCCATCAAGATGGCGAACTAAAACAAATTTGCCTTCGGGTGCACCAATGTTTGATTCATGTCGGCTCCGAACGGTGAGCGCTGAGCGTTCTGGCCCGTAAGATTTATTCGAGCGGTAATAATTCTGTTACCGACTTTATGCAACGAATACATAATTGTTGAACAGTGATTCTGGTGTTCTGTGTAGCCCGAGTGTCTATGTAGTCGGGAGACCGTGAAACGGCGACAAAACGAGTTCGCGGGCTGTGGATTGAAATATAGACGACACCTGAAGCGAACCTGTGCATGGACTTGACGTCAACGGCGGCCACGATCCACTGGGCAATCAGCCCCTAACCCAATTTTAGTAATTGAGCATGACCGATTCGCGATACAATTAATAGACGGCCGGCCCGCTCTAAATAGACACCGGTTCCCCTATTTTCGGACCTAATTAACCCTGGACAACGATACCTTCGGCGAAACGAGGATCCGAACGAATTATCCTTTGCGATACTAAGTGATCCTGTACATTGCGTTCAGTTCGAACAACCTCGGAGGATTTTTAAAATGATTTTGTTCGGCAGAAATTGAACCTAAACGAAGGTAAGGACAGAAATGTATAGTTTTAAAAGGTTCAGTGGTGTTTTGTACTCGACACTTTTAAAGGGACCCAATTACTGTGGGGGTATATTGCGCTTATATTAATTATACTTATTTTTAAAGCATAGTGAATAGTCGAAAAGATATATGTAACATATATATTAACTGATTTTAATGAAAAAATGTATTATCTCTTTTTTAATATTCATCATGCTTTAGAGACAAGTAAAATTCATGTGGGCACAGTAATTGGTACCCCCGGAGTAATTGAGTCCCTTACTATTAAGAATACTTTTAAAAATATTTGAAAATAGTTTTCGTAGGATCAACTCCTTTCAGAGTAAAATAGGAATAAAATTGCGATTATCCCTTCATAACATGCACTCGTTTCTTTTGTTTAGTTTGTATAATTATATTCTAAGCCAGTGAATTGTAAATCCTGTATTGAACATTCATACAGACATCTTAAAAACTGTTTACAAATTATTTTCTTGCAAAATTTCCAATAACAGCGGAACAAAAATGTAATTGTTTCTTTATACAGTGCTCGTGTTTCTTTTGTTTAGGTTGTATAATTATATTCTAAGCCAGTGAATTGTAAGTCCAGTATAGAACATTCATATAAACACCTTAAAAACGGTTTACAAATTATTTTCTTACAAAATATGCCACAACATTGTAATAGGAAAAAAAATGTAATTGTTTCTTTACACAGTGCACTCGTTTCTCTTGTTTAGGGGCACGATTATACTCCGAACTATTGAATGGCCCTATAGTGCGAGAACCAGTTCAAAAAACAAAATATAATTTTCATAGAAAAATTTCCTGTGTCTCTACAAACTATTTTCTGAATGTTTCAATAGCCCTGTATTTTATCTTAACCCTTGGTGATTATAAAGCATCACTAAAAAATTCCTGTATCATTATTCAAAACATTTTTTACATTACTAAATTTATTTGTATTTAACACTTTAACGTCCACATATCATTCCCAGAGATTCTTTCAAAATCAGAGTAATTTAACTAATGAAAGCGGAACTAGAAATTTTAAATGTATTACAGGGGATGTTTATAGGGAATGTTTCAACCCTTATGAATTCGAAAGGTTTTAAAAAATTCGGTTTATCTGGGATACGTCACAATAAAAATGAATGTCTAAACAGGTGACTAGGGTCACAAATCACTGTCAGTCACATGTGACTGACAATGCAGTTAACGTGTTAACAAATTACTAAACATTTCAATAAATTCCATCATTTTCATTTTTAACAAATATATACAAGGGAAATATTCAAAATAGCTCTGAGTGCAAAGGGTTAATACACCTACAATCCTCTCGAAAACTATTTGAAAATAATCTCCGTACAGAAAATTCTTCCCAAAATGCGATAAGAATAAATACAACAGAAGCATGACCATCCCTTTTACAAAATGCACTCGTTCGCAAAAAGAAACCCGACCCAAAAAGCAATTTAAAAATAATTTCCAAGAGAGCCGTTCCTCGAAACAGCAGCGGGAATAAAATCGGAATCGTCTGTTTACAAAGTGCAGCAGCAGAGAGTGCACTTCAAGCTTCAGGACGGTCTATTCTATTTCGTAGAATATTCGAGGTTGCGGAGGCGGTTCGACGGAATCGGATAAACTCGGAAAACCGTGGGAAAATGTATTTCCCGCGGGAAAATCTCGGGAAACTGTTCGAACGTGCGGCGGCTTGTCGACGGCGCGGCGGCCTGCACCCGGAAACGGTGCATCTGCATACCGTAGGAAAGAGGATCGCAGCGGCGTGTAGGTGTGCGTTCGGACGCGCGTGTGAACGCCAAAGAGATGCACACGCGTGCACCCGGTCGAACGTGTGCATCACGTGACGAGACGGGGAATCTGCATGCTGGTCACGCGTGTCGGATAAACGTAACGAGTCCTTAAGCGCTCATTCATGCAGATAAATGCATTGCTTAGAAAGGCGTCGCTGCGAACTGTCGGCGTGCACTTTTGCTGCTCGCAGGACCATCGTCGGGAATTGCGGCGCGATCACGCGGATCCATCAGGATTTCGCGGGCAATGATCGATGCCCGAGCCGCGCTCGCTTCCTACGGAAT
>CM052130.1:23254555-23278098 GCA_028454255.1 Halictus ligatus
CGATAAAAAAACATTCGATAACAAATACTTTAATCTTATTCCCATTACTTCACATCTTGCCCCAATTTTTTCAATATTGTTCGCCTTGTAATAGCCCTTACTAAACAAGCATGTGCATCAGATTTGCGTCGAAGTCTTAATTACTGTCATTATCCCACTACAGTTTGCTTTCGATATAAGGCGACGGGTAGGGACCGGCTTTCGTCGTATTTCGGATGAAAGAGAGAAAAAAAGGCGGTTTTCTTATTTCAAATTGAAAAGTGTTGACTTATATAGGAATAAAATTGCACATATTGACAATATTCGTTAGATTTGCATCGAAGTCTTAATTACTGGAGAGAAAAGTCGATAATAATTGTAATAATGGAATTAATCGTTCTCCGAGTTCTAGGCCTGAACCGGAGTCATTTCTGACCCAAGCTGTTATTTCATTACAGTTTTCTTTCGATATAAGGCGATGACTAGGGACCGGCTTTCGCCGTATTTCGGATGAAGAGGAAAAAGAGGGGATAGATAAAATTTTAAGAAAACGTGAAATGAAAAGCGTCATCTTATATCAGAGTAAAATTGCACATACTAAGAATGTTCATTAGATTTGCATTGAAGTCTTAATTATTGGGGAGAAAAGACGATAATAATTGTAATAATGGAATTAATCCTTCTCCGAGTTCTGGGCCTAAGCCGGAGTCATTTCTGACCCAAGCTGATATTTTACTACAGTTTTCTTTCGATATAAGGCGATGGCTAGGGGCCGACTTTCGTCGTATTTCGGATGAAAGAGAGAAAAAAGGCGGTTTTCTTATTTCGAATTGAAAAGCGTCGTCTTATATAGGAATAAAATTGCACATATTGACAATATTCGTTAGATTTGCATCGAAGTCTTAATTACTGGGGAGAAAAGTCGATAATAATTGTAATAATGAAATTAATTCTTCTTCGAGTTCTAGGCCTGAACCGGAGTCATTTCTGACCCAAGCTGATATTTCACTACAGTTTTCTTTCGATATAAGGCGATGGCTAGGGACCGGCTTTCGTCGTATTTCGGATGAAGAGGAAAAAGAGGGAATAGATAAAATTTTAAGAAAAAGCGAAATGAAAAGCGTCGTCTTATATCGGAATAAAATTTTAAGAAAATATAAAATGAAAAGCGTCATCTTATATCGGAGTAAAATTTTATTGTGAACAATTGTCCACATCGACGGTCGCTCGACCTTATCCCCACCACTAGGGGTCACGAATGACTCCGGCACAGCCTACGGAGGATTAATAATTGAACTATTTATTTCAAACTTTGAAATAAATATATTGATATTAACTATAATAAATTATACTGATATTTATTCTCAAAGGGTTAATATCACGATTATATTTTAAGTTGAATCCCGTGGTGATTCGGTTGAGATAAATATTTTGGGAATAAAAATATGTATGTGTGTGATTAAAAAAGCGGTATAAAAATGAACCAAGTATACCGTTACTACTATACAGGGTGGTCTACGTGGAAGGTGTTAAATGAATATCTGCAGTGTCAGCCGCTGGAAATGGTTAGACCGTTTAGAAAGCAGCGAATAAATAATTCTCTAATAAAATATTGTATAATCGATATTCCGGGATTGCTTTTCCCTGGGATTTCCAGAACTGTTTACGTGCGATGCAAATTTATAAAGCCGTCATTCTCCACCGCGCCTTTCACTTAGCATATTAACGTGTCACATGATTACGATTTTTTCCTCATTATAATCGCACCGCGTGACCACCGATGGAAACGAGGGAACGCGTTTGCGAAGCTCTTGGAATGTACAGCTGCCAAGAGATTTGCTGAACAATATGATTTGTTTCTTCCTTTTTTGGCGAATTCGAGATAACGTAAGTTTCGTAAAGTAATGCAAATTACCTGTAGATATTTTTTCAAATGTTTCTCGTGAACGACGACTGATTGGAAGGAAATAACAGCTTTCGGAACACTGGGCACAACCATAGTACTTTTGAGAGAAAATAAACGAAGCAAGTATGCTTATAAACGACTAATAAAGAAGTTCAACGCGTCAGAGCGAGGTCTGACGCCTTGCCTTCGTTGAAGCTCGGACAATACACGGAAGATGCATTTAATATCTGTGATCCAAACTCATTGGAGATCCCATTTCGCGGACGCAATACTCCGGGAATTATTTTCATCCGAGAAAGCCTGGACGGGAATTCATGTTTTTCTGCAGATCCGAAGAGCAAACAAGACCTATACTTATCTACGTTCACTTGCTCTTAATAAACACTATCATTTTTATGGAAATATACATTTTCATACAATTTTTACGGTCACTCTGTATACCGGACAATTCCTGTTCACTGTTTCGGCGATGCTCAGCGAAAACAGGCTTTCAACTTTCTATCTTTCAATTTTTTTTAACAATTTTTACAGATTGTTAATCTTACACGTTCAGGTTTCTTGTTTACACCGCGTACCAAATGCAGTATCTGTGTCGATATTAATAAATAGTTGAGATGAAGTTATTTTTCGATGGTCAAATTGGGAAAGCGGGTGTTACATACCTAAATGACGTAATATTACGACATTTAAAATCTATTTTTATTAATGTTCCATCCAACATGGAGCGTCTGGTTAGGTTAAAACAAAATAATGAAAATAAAATCACCAATCAAAGTCATTTAAAAATTCACTGCACTGCATATGGACTGACGTAAAAATACGTTACAGCTAAATTGAACTTAATCATCCACATCAATATAAAATTGAACAAATGACTGGTCAGTTAAAATTCTTAACAACAAATTCAAACATTACAGTGAGAATTAACGACGTAACAATGCCTCTTTTTGATTAAAAATTATTTTCGTGCATTCTCCATCAAATCTGCCTTTGGTTATATTTACAAAAATAATCGAAATAAAATCACCGTTCAATTGCCACTAAAATCACGTTAGACTGCGATCAAAAGGATCGACGTAATGATACGTCACAGCTAAATTGAACTCGAACAGTATTTAACTCGCATCGATACACAATTGATCTAAAACAATCATCCGGTTAGAATTCTGAAATGCGACATTGAATACCGTACTGAAAACCAGCGACGTAATATTACGTCGCGACAAAAGGCTCGTGAATCGGCGCGCTAAGAATCCGTGCGATCACTGTAAAGAAGCTCGCGCGACGGGGCAATTAAGAGTCCAGTGTAATTCCGGCGTAATTACGGCCGATGAATATTGAACGCGGCGGAAGACTAATTCGCAACACGCTGACGAGAATTGTCTCTCGCGTAAATTCCTTCCGGGAACGGGTCGACCGCATAATTGGCCGAGTGCCCCTAAATCGGCCATTTTGATCCTCGGGAACAAACGCGGCCCATTAGTATAACACAGTGTAACGCTGCTCCGACGGCACTCGGCGAGATTATCTTCCTTTGCATAATTCCCTGTCGGCTTTGTTCCTGCACGAACTACTTGCACGTCGTGTTCCTTCGTTTTCCAGTTGCGTTACTTTTTTTTTTTTTTTTTTTAAAGAAACCCGAGAAGAATTCGCCGTTGCACGGATATATTGTCTTCCGTGGTTAAAACAGTCGATTCTTCCGGCAATGATTGAGTTAATGATGCTTATTATGGCGGTGTTCTGACACTGACGATAGCGAAGAACAACTTCCTTTGTCTTACAGTCCCGCATCTTCTTTGTCTTCGTGCCAATTGTGATGTACAAAAAGACGATGTTAGAGATAAAGGCCTTTATCGAGGCTTCATTTTCATGCAGATTTCAGTGGGAACAATTAGATACACTATTTAATGGTTTTTACTCTGGGATTTTCAAGATTTGTGCTTCCATGTTGGCAGAAGACCTAAGACGAAATTTACTAGAAAAGAATTTTCAGTGGTGTGAAACAAATAAGGAATTCAGCGGAAGCCTAAAATTGGAAGAAACAATTTTAAAAATTACTCAGAGGCAAATTTTGGGTGGTTGATTTTTCATGTGAAGTAAATAAAAATTTGGAAGTTGTTGATCATTGATGTGGAACAAATGAGGAATTTAACAGAAGCATCAAGCTGGAAGAAACAATTTTATAAATTGTTCAGGGACAAACTTTGGATAGTTGATTTTTCATGTGAGGTAAATAGAAATTTAATAGAAAAGAATTTTCTGTGGCTGATTATTCCTGTGACACAAATAAGAAATTTAGCGGAAACTAAAATTAGAAGAAATAATTTGAAAAATTACTCGCGCAAATTTTGGGTGGTTGATTTCTCATGTGAAGTAAATAGAAATTTAGTAGACAAGAATTTTCTGTGGCTGATTATTCCTGTGACACAAATAACAAATTTAGCGACAGCTAAAATTAGAAGTAATAATTTGAAAAATTACTCGCGCAAATTTTGGGTGGTTGATTTCTCATGTGAAGTAAATAGAAATTTAGTAGACAAGAATTTTCATTTGTTCATTATTGATGCGAAACAAATAAAAAATTTAACAGAAGCATCAAGCTGGAAGAAACAATTTTACAAATTGTTCATAGACAAACTTTGGATAGTTGATTTTTCATGTAATTTAAATAGAAATGTAATAGAAAAGAATTTTCCGTTGCTCGTTATTGTTGCGAAACAAGTAAGGAACTTAACAAAATCATCGGGCTGGAAGAAACGATTTTAAAAATTGTTCATAGCCGAGTTTTAGATATTTGTTTTTTTATGTGAACAAAAATTCAATACCAGCATAAAGCTAGAGGAAATAATTTATAAAATGGTCCGCGGCGAACCGAGGAAAAGTTGACGATTGAAATAAATGTAAGGGAGCGATTGTGTGTGTGTGTGTGGAAGGTACGATCAAGAGGATCGAGACGGTAGATCCCTCCTAGATCCAAGACAGGTCAATGTATAGCTCTAGAAGATCGCCGAGTAGCTACCGCCACGGATGTCCCATGGGTTCACGACCCCATGACAGTATATTAGAGCACTGAATTAGTTAATGCCAGTCACATGGCCGGTCAGCGACGAATTACCACTCTCTCTCTCTTTCTCTCTCTCTCTCTCTCTCTCTCTCTCTCTCTCTCGCGATGATGCGTCAACAGTGCATACGATTGCATTTTGGACAAGATCGTTTTGTCCAATCATTGGCCCTTCCTTCCTGTTTAGCTCTCCCTTGTCCGTGATTGTTTACCGTCTCTGATTCCAACGTCGCTTTGCCTGATTGCCGTTGACACTCAAGGTTGCCGCTGTACGACTAGCCTGATCTAATTCACAGAATCTAATTCACCGTCCCTCGCGGAAAGTATTCGGACAAACGGCCAACATCCATCGGCACGACCATATTTCACTTTGACCGAAAAAATTAGGCGAAATCAGGGCAATTCATTTAATATGAGAACAGAGACAAGTTAAGATTTATTATGGTAATCACTCTCTCGATTCTCGCGCGTTTTGCAAGCGACTTTGGCACACTCGACCTATCAGAAATGAACTTTTAACTCTAGACTAAACAAGATTTATCATAGTCATTCCTAGACGGTTCTTCACGCGGATCATTCATAAATTATTTCGTAGAGACCAGAATAATTGCCAAAAATTTTCTTATTTAATCGAAGATAGCCTCTAGGAGAAATCAAATAAAAATATGCGAAAATTTTCAAATCTAACATAATATTTTGTAATATGTGTGTGATTTTACTAGAATGTATTTATGATTTTAATAAACACATGCATTTATAAATTTAAAAAGTGCATGTATTTATAAAATGACAATTTCCGAACCTAACATAATATGTTGTAATGTATATATGATTTTATTAGAATATACTTATGATGTTAAGAAGCACATGCATTTATAAATTTAAAAAGTGCATGTATTTATAAAATGACAATTTCCGAACCTAACATAATATGTTGCAATGTATATATGATTTTATTAGAATGTATTTATGATGTTAAGAAGCACATGCATTTATAAATTTAAAAAGTGCATGTATTTATAAAATGACAATTTCCGAACCTAACATAATATGTTGCAATGTATATATGATTTTATTAGAATGTATTTATGATGTTAAGAAGCACATGCATTTATAATTTTAAAAAGTGCATGTATTTACAAAACGATTTCGATGAAGTACAATTAAAATTTAAATAAAATTGAAATATATGAACATTTCAGGTCTCTCTTTGCAACAAATGCATAAAGATCTAGCAATAAGATCGATCAATTCACCCTGTACAGTGTACCGAAACTGTTAATTAATTATTTCATTCGAAAATGTTCCACCATTTCCAAGCAGTTTCCAACAGCTCGGAGCAATTGCAGCTTTTTCCGCAAGAAAAATAAGGGATTTCCGTTCCTCGAAGGAACAAGGACTCGAACGGAGCCATAACTCTTCGGCAATAGGGTCTAGGACAGCCAAGTGCGTGCCGCACGCCAGCCAGATCTCGATCCGAAGAGATAAAAGGTAATTAACGATTCCCGGGCACGATTAAAGAGATTAATCAGCGTGCCGACGCGAGATCCGTGTTCTCTCGCGGAGGAGACATCAGCGAGCATGACTCAACCGAGATTTGCGATGACAAGGGAGTCACGATGACTTCTCCTTTTACGATCTTCACATTTTTTATGACCCCTTCCTCTTCTCAAACCGCGACATACATTTTTCTCCTCTTCTCCTTTCAACAGATCATACCTTAAACAATCTGAAGCAACTAAAACAATGATAAGAAAATCTTTGTTTTCAATAATATTTTTGTAAAACTTTCACCGACATGTTCGTCACATTTTTCTGATTAAAATGAATCCAAACATGACACAGTTTGGGTCACATATGCTCGATATGTTACCTTCACTATAGTTTTCTTTCGATATAAGGCGGCAGCTCGAGACTGGCTTTCGCCCTATTACGAATTAAGAAAAAAAGTCCTGATACTGTCATTTCGATGATTACGGTTTTATGCAGTTGGGAACAGAACCATTATTGAAATGGAAGATTGTTTTGCATTCGCTATACAGGTAAAAAATTTTTGTTTTCTATAATATTTTCATGAAACTTTTACCGATGTATTCGTCGCATTTTTCTGATTAAAATGAGTACAAACAGGTCCGGCTTTCGTCCTATTACGAATGAAGAAGAAAAAGAGAGGATAGCGATTTTCTTATTTCAAATCTGATTGTCAAAACGACGGGTTCTAATATTTTTAAGAAATAAATTTGCTAAATAATTTCTCATGTATGCATCCTTAGAATCTTAACATTTTAAATTCAAAATTATTAAGATTCTAAGGATGCATATATGAGAAACTACTTGGCAAATTTATTTCTTTAATAATTTTCCGTCAATAATTTCTCATGTATGCGTTTTTAGAGTCTTAATATTTTAAATTTAAAACATTATATTTCGTTCTATTACGAATGAAGAAGAAAAAGAGACGATAGCGATTTTCTTATTTCAAATCTGATTGTCAAAACGACGGGTTCTAATATTTTTAAGAAATAAATTTGCTAAATAATTTCTCGTGTATGCATCCTGAGTATCTTAATATTTTAGATTCAAAATTATTAAGATTCTAAGGATGCATACATGTGAATCTACTTAGCAAATTTATTTCTTTGGGTATATATTCTTGTAAAAATATTGCTAAAAATGTGCGTAGCACGTTCCCGTTATTTTTATAAAGTGATGCAAAATAGTCATTTCTAGTGCTTCGTAAACCTAATGTTGAAGAGGACATTCTTTTCAGACTTGTTTCTAGGCATGACCCTTTAAACGGACGATTGGAAATGAAACAAAAAGGAAAAAAGAAAAACCCCTCGACTCTCGCATTCGCGCGCGTTATCGCCGACAAAAATAAGATAGAAGCAGGCCGAGAAGTCATGCTCCACGATACGGCCAACAAACAAAGCCAGCTGATAGCTGATAACTTTTGAACCCCCTTGCGGCCGCTGTTCGTCGGTGGCCAGCAAAACATTCGTTTCGATGTATTGTTTCCACGTTGAAGAAAAAATTGCCGGTCTTTTGTTTGTTCCGCGAGAACTTGGGAAGAAATGCGTTTCAGCGTTTTGCCGGTAGCATCCCTCTCGCATCGAGTTTCTCTTACACGGTGTTAGGCTATTTTTCTCGCGTTGCCTCGTCGCAGAGAAAGATTTGGACTTTTCCGTGCCACGTGTATGGACAACAAAGCACCTAGAAAGTGCAGTTTACTGTCACGTAGCCGGCGACTGACGAAACTTCTATCTCGCATTTCTATTCGGAACTTGAACGCGACTCGCATAAACCGGACCGATCTGCGAACGATCGATGGACCGGAATACAAATTCGCAAGTTGACAAATTTTCAAAAATCGATGTCGACCGATTCGCAGAACGTCGATTCCATGGAACCTAACATTGTGCAATTGTTCAGTACTATATCTGTTTTAGAATCAAGGCAAATTTAATAGGACGGTCTTAATAGTTTGTCTCTCAATTTAATACAGTAACAATCAGAATCATCTGCAATTAAATTTGGTCTCTATCTCTAGCAGACGAAGTTTGTAAAATTTTGTAACAATTTTGGCATTGGAGAGCATCAAAAATTTTACAGGTAATTTCAGTTACTGAAATTAAAATTATTTCATAATTTCAATTTTATTAATTTATAAAATTTAGTTTTAAATCCCATCTTTATTAAATGTATTGATTTAATTTAAAATTATATAAATTTAATGTAAGTCATTATATCGTAAAGAAACTACATTTTGATTTGAGTTTATATTATAATATAATATATTATATATATAATAAATATTGTATTAATATTATACAATATTATTATAGATATATTATATATATATAATCTTTTAAAAATAAAATTGTTACAAATTTGTTAAACAACAATACATCCATTTTAGAAATAAGTTTAGCTTAACGTGGAATATCAATTTAATAAGCAGGTTCCTCTAATAAGTATACAAAGCTCGATTTAACAAACTAACAATGAAATTCGTCTGCAACTAAATTTGATCTAAATTCGGTCTTTATCTTAAATTTTGTAAAGTTCGTTTGCCAGGCTTTACTTAGTCAAATTTATTAAGACACAGACCAAATTTGGCAATGATAACAATTTTGGCATTGAAGGCAATTAAAAATTCAACAGGACAGCATTTAATTAAATCTTTTCTATCCTATTTGTCTCTGAATGTAATAGACTGAAATTCGTCTGCAACTAAATTTGATCTAAATTCGGTCTTTATCTTAAATTTTTTAAAGTTCGTTTGCCAGGCTTTACTCAGTCAAATTTACTAAGAGAGAGACCAAATTTGGCAATGATAACAATTTTGGCATTGAAGGCAATTAAAAATTCAACAGGACAGCATGTAATTAAATCTTTTCTATCCTATTTGTCTCTGAATGTTATAGACTGAAATTCGTATGCAATTAAATGTTTTTTTTTGCAATTATGCTCTTTTTTAATAAATTTAGCTACCAATGTCGTCAAGATGGCAAAATTTTATTCTTGAGATCGAATAAAATTGGACAGCATTCGATTAAGCATTACTTGTCTGTCTCTCGATTTTACGGGCTGAGATTTGTCTGTAATTAAATTGGATTCGCAAGCTGTCAGACGATTTCCAGAAAATCGACGACAGTGTCAATTTCTAGGAGCACGGCGTGGAATTGGGAAAAGAGAATTTCGCAGCACTCAGACCGCATATTAAGCAGTGATGTAACCGTACGGTTTTTTAATACGTGGTAATCGGACCAACGAGGACTCGGCGAACGTTATCGCCGCCAAATCAATTACCCCGAGGCTCGTGCGTTCTATTTTCCAGCGAATCGCGAACGATAAGACGGTGTCGGAGAGACACGGAGTCTGCGAGTCTCGGTGATAACCCTGTTTACAGCCTCTCGAGACGAGAAAACACGGGCGGAATCGCTCGCTGGACGATCACCTCCGATATTTGCCAAGTTTCTGCGAGAAAAAATAATACTGCGTCGGAGAAGCGTCACCGTCCTCCAAATTCCATCTACCAGCCAACATAAACAATCTCATCGTTTTTAGAACCGTTCATTTTTTAAAGAATTATTTTCCATTTAAATACAATTTTCCTTTGTCGTTCGATTTCCATCTTTCGTTCACTCGAGAGATATTAATCCTTAACACTCTAATGGCGAGCAAATTTCATCTACCAGCCAACATAAACAATCTCAACGTTTTTAGAACCGTTCATTTTTTAAAGAATTACTTTCCATTTAAATACAATTTTCCTTTATCGTTCGATTCGCATCTTTCGTTCACTCGAGATATATTAACCCTTAGCACTTGAATGGGGAGCAAGTTTCATCTACCAGCCAACATAAACAATCTCAACGTTTTTAGAACCGTTCATTTTTTAAAGAATTATTTTCCATTTAAATACAACTTTCCTTCGTCCTTCGATTCCCATCTTTCCTTCAGTCCAGAGATATTAACCCTTAGCACTCTAATAGCGAGCAAATTTCATCTACCAGCCAACATAAACAATCTCAACGTTTTTAGAACCGTTCATTTTTTAAAGAATTATTTTCCATTTAAATACAATTTTCCTTCGTTCTTCGATTCCCATCTTTCGTTCAGTCCAGAGATATTAACCCTTAGCACTCGAATGGCGAGCAAATTTCATCTACCAGCCAACATAAACAATCTCATCGTTTTTAGAACCGTCCATTTTTTAAAGAATTATTTTCCATTTAAATACAACTTTCCTTCGTCCTTCGATTCCCATCTTTCGTTCACTCGAGAGATATTAACCCTTAGCACTCGAATGGGGAGTGTGAGGCGCCACTAAAAGTTGCTACACCATTATTCAAAATAATTTTTACATTATTAAATTTGTTTGTATTTGATAAATTACTAAACAATTCAGTATACACGAAAAAATATATATATAGGAGGGAAGTATTATAGGTCGGAAGAAATGTTTCGTTTTGAAGTTCAAATAGCTTCGAGTGCAAAGGGTTAATTCTTTGTTACAGACATTGTGACAAAAAAAATGTTTATCTCGAGGAACAACTATTTCAGAGAATTGATTTTGTGGTTCATAAAAATGTCAGCCCTTTTTTGACTTATTTGTGAAATATGAACACTTTGATAAAATTATTAAATTAGAACAATATTTCAAAACGGGAATATTTCAGAAAATTAATTTTCTGTTCTAAAAGAACGTCATTCATAATTAACAATGAACCTTCCACGGTCAAAATGACCGGTTTTATAATCAATGATTGATATAACCAATGATTCAAACTACAAACATTCATTTACGAAAAATAGTGGAAGAAATTTCCTTGTCCAAGCATTTACTATATTGAAAATTAAGGTTGCCATTTATATATATATATATATATATATCAATTTTTATAAATATTCACCAGATACTGTTACCGCTCGGTAGGTGTAGTGTTAAACCTTCGTCTTCCTTTTGTTCATGCATGAAAAATAAATTCTCCGTCAGAACAATTCCAAGAAATTCTATGAAATTAATCATGTACGTAATATTCAACATTCGAATCATGTATTATGACAACGTAGTGCACAAAATATTATATAACAGAATAACAATGCCGATCAAAATCTTCAGAAAATCAGACCTGAGCTACTGCCGCATTAAATAATCAATCGACCAATCGGCTGGTCCAAACGTGTGCAAATAACAATAGAAAATCAGCAAAGATCATTAACGAAAAACCACGGAGTCGAATTTCCATGGATCGCGTCCTCGATCCCTGATCTACGTGTCCGTCAGATAAGATTTCCCCGTAGAAATCGTCTTATGGACAGGATCGACGTGATCCTCAGGATCTATCGATCTCGTCTCCGGTGTCCCGGTTATGCAAATCCCTGGTAAGTCGCGCGCCTCGTTTCCGCGCCGATAATCACGGGCGTCGATCAATAATGATCGAGATCCAGCGAGCAAGTCCAAGGCCTTTGTCATCATCCTCGGCAGTCATCATCGAGCGACGATCAGACCGCAACGTGCTCGCTCGCGCACGAGAAGTTATGTCATCGCGAGCGTCGTTTCCATTAAATCAGCGAAACGAGCACGCGAACCTCTGTAAACACCGCGCGAAAAGTAAACGTGCTATTAGCGGATTCACGGATCCATGGGATCCGAGCCGCGATCGCCGGTAATTCGATCGAAGATAGGCGACGCGCTCTGTGAAAATAGGCGACGCGATTAGGCGCGTGTTTGCTCAACCGTTGATTCGATGGCTGCGACTGGAACCGGGTCTGACTAATTAAATGACTGCGAAACTTTGCGGAACTTTGGAATTGCAATTGAGACTGATGAGTCCGGATTTATTATAGTGATTTCTGAGATGATTTCTGATATGGAGTTTAAAAAGCTTGTCAAACGTACTTGTTTAGTAAAATTGATGTATTTGTGATTTTTATACAGTACATTTAATTATGTACTTATTAATGTATTTAGTAAATGTATGTATCCGTAATTTTTTGAATATACATACATTTGTGGTTCTTACTTATTAATGTATTTACTGAATGTATGTATTCGTAATTTTTTGAATATACATACATCTGTGGTTCTGCTAAAATATATGTAAAGTTAAATTTTAATAAAATGTAGCACAGAGTGCGTAACTGGGAATATTTATGACGTCGTGGTATATAAAAATCTGTAAATCCCTTTGAAACATAAATTTTTATAAAATATACGGTTTCATATCCGGTATACAATATTGTCATTTGCATCTAACAATTTAAATGTTCTATCCCTTCCATTCACACATTTTTCAAATTTCATTCAGCTTTCCAGAATTTTCTTGCTGTGAATCTTGTTTGTACATAAAAATGTAACCAGTATCAAAAACTTTGTATATTACAATGAATATAGATATATAAAAATGTGTATAACATGTGATGTATTAGAAGATCTATCAAAATATTTAAAACCGTTCGTTCAATAGACACACATTCATTTTTAAAGCTCGAATTGAACCATTAAAATTACTTGTGGCACATATTTGATATTATGCATACATAATACGCTCGTCACTATCGTTGCTTAACTCTTAATCACTGTTTACAATTAGATTGCGGAGCTTTATGCATGTGTAAATAAATTTATACGGCGTCAAGGTTCTTAAAAGTTGCTGAATACAAAATTCAACAAAACTAAATCGATTTTTCTTTTATTCCTAATTTACTGGGATCATTAGACACCAGAGTTCAAACATTCAACTATTAAAATATAAATTCGCATAAACTTCCACAATCCAGTATTAAAATTCGCCGCACACTCAACTAGTATAAACAATCCCGGTCTTCGTTCAAATTTCAGTAGTATCAAAAACTAACGTCGAACCAGCCAGACATGTCGACGAAACAAGTTAGGCGTGTTATGGTTACAGATTTGCCTGGACTACAATAAGCTGATTACACGTGTACAATGTATCGTTACATAAATCATATTATGCTCGAAATGCAGTTTGAAAATGCGATGCTGCGTTAACGATGCAGACTGTTTTCCTAGTCATCTATATATGTGCGCCCGTTTTCCAGTGGTCGTTAAGTGTCGGACATAACTGGCAATGACAATTAAACGTGGCGTCATCCAGAGCTAAAAACCTAAACCCTGAAATTCCGCTACTTCAGAAAATCGTTCAAGACTATTCTCGGGAAAATCGATCCTTTCAAACTGCACACAAAACTCGTTCGATGTTCACCTAAATAAATATTGTATTCTACGTTCATCGGTAAACTATCTGAGACGCAAGAAATTTGACCTTTTTATCGAGTGATTATTAAATAACTGTTGTACGGTACAACCTCGTTCGATGTTCACCTCAATAAAAATTGTGATCGACGTTTATTAGTAAACTATCTGATATGTGAGAAATTTCAATCCCTTAAACGAGTGATTATTAAATAACTGTTGTACCGTACGACCTCGTTCGATGTCCACCACAATAAAAATTGTAATCGACGTTTATTAGTAAACTATGTGAGACGTGAAAAATTTCAATCCCTTAACCGCGTGATTATTCAATAACTGTTGTACGGTACAAGCTCGTTCGATGTCCACCACAATAAAAATTGTGATCGACGTTTATGAGTAAACTATCTGATATGTGAGAAATTTCAATCCCTTAACCGAGTGATTATTAAATAACTGTTGTACGGTATGACCTCGTTCGATGTTCACTTCAATAAACATTGTGATCGATGTTTATTAGTAAACTATCTGATATGTGAGAAATTTCAATCTCTTAAACGAGTGATTATTAAATAACTGTTGTACGGTACGACCTCGTACGATGTTCACCTCAATAAAAATTGTGATCGACGTTTATTAGTAAACTATCTGAGTCGTGAGAAATTTCAATCCCTTAACCGCGTGATTATTCAATAACTGTTGTACAGTACGACCTCGTTCGATGTTCACCACAATAAAAATTGTGATCGACGTTTATTAGTAAACTATCTGATATGTGAGAAATTTCAATCCCTTAACCGAGTGATTATTAAATAACTGTTGTACAGTACAACCTCGTTCGATGTTCACTTCAATAAACATTGTGATCGATGTTTATTAGTAAACTATCTGATATGTGAGAAATTTCAATCCCTTAACCGAGTGATTATTAAATAACTGTTGTACAGTACGACCTCGTTCGATGTTCACCACAATAAAAATTGTGATCGACGTTTATTAGTAAACTATCTGATATGTGAGAAATTTCAATCCCTTAAACGAGTGATTATTAAATAACTGTTGCACGGTACAACATCGTTCGATGTTCACCACAATAAAAATTGTGATCGACGTTTATTAGTAAACTATCTGATATGTGAGAAATTTCAATCCCTTAACCGAGTGATTATTAAATAACTGTTGTACGGTACGACCTCGTTCGATGTTCACCTCAATAAAAATTGTGATCGACGTTTATTAGTAAACTATCTGATATGTAAGAAATTTCAATCCCTTAACCGAGTGATTATCAAATAACTGTTGTACGGTACGACCTCGTTCGATGTCCACCACAATAAAAATTGTGATCGACGTTTATCAATAAACTATCTGATATGTGAGAAATTTCAATCCCTTAACCGAGTGATTATTAAATAACTGTTATACGGTACAACCTCGTTCGATGTTCACCACAATAAAAATTGTGATCGACGTTTATTAGTAAACTATCTGATATGTGAGAAATTTCAATCCCTTAACCGAGTGATTATTAAATAACTGTTGTACGGTACGACCTCGTACGATGTCCACCAAAATAAAAATTGTGATCGACGTTTATTAGTAAACTATGTGAGACGTGAGAAATTTCAATCCCTTAACCGAATGATTATTCAATAACTGTTGTACAGTACGACCTCGTTCGATGTTCACCTCAATAAAAATTGTGATTAACGTTTATTAGTAAACTATCTGATATGTGAGAAATTTCAATCCCTTAACCGAGTGATTATTAAATAACTGTTGTACGGTACGACCTCGTTCGATGTTCACCACAATAAAAATTGTGATCGACGTTTATTAGTAAATTATCTGATATGTGAGAAATTTCAATCCCTTAACCGAGTGATTATTAAATAACTGTTGTACGGTACGACCTCGTTCGATGTTCACCTCAATAAAAATTGTGATCAACGTTTATTAGTAAACTATCTGATATGTGAGAAATTTCAATCCCTTAACCGAGTGATTATTAAATAACTGTTGTACGGTACGACCTCGTTCGATGTTCGTATCAACAAAAATCTTTCTCCTCAACCCACTTATGCTTAATTAAAATTACATGACCGATCCCACAATAATCGTTAGTCGTATAATGAACAAGAATACAGCACTCCCTCGTTATTGGACACTTCACAGTCCCACTCGATTGACAAATAACGAGGCAACGCTGACTAAATCAGAAATATCTCTAGAACGAGGTGTCTAGAATTTCCTCTGTCTTAATGTTAGTCCTTTAAGCAACGTTAAGTTTAGAATCTCATGAAATGACTATACCGAAAAGCTATCAGCAGCAGTCCGGCTGCAGCTATCAGAAAGCAGGGATTTTGCTTTCGAAATGGCACAATGTTTCCGATAATATTCGCCGCCTAATCACCTCAATCTTAATTGACCTTCGCAGAGGAGACTTTCATAGGCTGAACGCCCATCTCCTTGGCAAACAGCTCAGCATCCTTCAGCTGATTAGGATGATAAGCAATGCCCCCAGACTTGTCAACGCGTTCCTTCGCCTGTCTTTCAGGGTCTCCAGCGACTAAGACAGGCTGATCCCCAGCCTTAGGCATGCCTCTCAGCTGCTTCAGCAAGGTGGACAGCCTGTCCTTGGACTCGGAGCCGAAAGCTTCAGGATTGATGGCCATGAAGCACTGTCCAAGGTCAGCGACCCTCTCTTTGCCCTTCCACTGTCTTATATTAGGTCCGAAGTGGCTCCCAGAGAGGATTCCGCAGAGGAGCTCGACCATCAGACCTAGCCCATAACCTTTGTACCCTGAAGTCTTCTCTTCTCCGCCTAGGGGCATCAGTATGCCCGTGCGGCAGGCGTCTTCGGCATTGCTGGTCACCTTCTTATCGCTGCCGAGAGCCCAGCCAAGCGGAATGGACTCCTTCTTCGTCACCGCCAGCTCCATCTTCCCCAAGGCCACCGCTGTGGTCGCCATGTCCAAGAGAAACTCGTCGCTGCCGGAAGCAGTCATCCCCATAGACAGAGGATTGGTGCCCAATCCTTTACCCACGCTTCGCGTAGGTGCCATCATAGGGCTGGTGTTGGTGCAGCTGAACCCTATCAAACCCTGATCCATCGCCATTCGAGTGTAGTAGCCGCAGATGCCATAGTGATTCGAGCCGCGGGTCGTCACCATCCCAATCCCGAACTTCTTCGCCTTCTCGATCGCCAACTCCATGCAGAACTTGCCCACCACGTGGCCGAGGCCGTTGTTCCCGTTGACTAGAGCCACCGCCTGGAAGAAGGTCCGTGGAGCTTCACCCGAGTGAAGTTTAGGGGCTAGGAAGTTAGGTTTGCTCGGTGTCGTTTGGGAGAAAGTAGTCCCGGACGGTTGGGCTCAACACTTTTGAGGCTCTGGTGAACTGGCGCGAATCTCTTCGAATTTGCCTGCTAGGCGGTTAACAAATTAGGGGATCCGTGTTCTTTTGAACTAGTTTTCTTCAAATTTGATACAAATACTTTTACTCGTGATCTGTACAGTTAGCTATTGAAGGGATGGTTTAGCTTTATATGTCTCTTTTAGGTAGTTAGCAATTTAGGGGATCCACGTTCTTTTGAATTAGTTTTCTTTAAAGATACAAATACTTTTACTAGTGATCTGTCAAGTTAGCCATTTAGGAGTTGTTTTAGTTTTATATGTGTCTTTTAGCTAGGTAGCAATTTATGGGATCTACGTTCTTTTGAACTACTTTTCTTTAAATTTGATACAAATACTTTTACTCGTGATCTGTAAATTTAGCTATTTAGGAGATGTTTTAGCTTTATATGTCTCTTTTAACTAGTTAACAATTGAGGGGATCCACGTTCTTTTGAATTAGTTTTCTTTTAATTTGATACAAATACTTTTACTCGTGATCTGTAAATTTAGCTATTTAGGAGATGTTTTAGCTTTGTATGTCTCTGTTAGCTAGTTAGCAATTTAGGGGATCCACTTTCTTTTGAACTAGTTTACTTTAAATTTGATACAAATACTTTTACTCGTAATCAGGCCAGTTAGCTATTTAGGGGGTGTTTTACCTTTGTATGTCTCTTTTAGCTAGTTAGCAAATTAGGGGATCCACTTTCTTTTGAACTAGTTTTCTTTAAATTTGATAGAAATACTTTTACTCGTGATCTGTAAGGTTAGCTATTTAAGGGATGTTTTAGCCTTATATGTCTCTCTTAACTACTTAACAATTTAGGAGGGTTTATACTTTGCTGAACCAGCGTCAGTCTTTTCGAATGCTTTTATTTATCATCTAGCAATTCAGCATTTTAGGGGATACTCCAGTATAGCTAGCTTTTACTCTGACAGGTCTCTCAGCAAGGCAATTTAGAGGATCGAGCGGAGCACTACCATTTTCTTGGAACTAGATTAGTTTGACTTGCCATCCAGCAATTTAGCAATTCAGGGGTTGTTGCAGCCAACTAGCGCGATTTTCCTGGAACTCGATTACTTTCACTCGTTCTCTAACATGTCAGCAATTTAGAGGACAGATGTTACAATTCGTTCTACCAGTACGATTTTTCTAGTACCCATGACTTTTATTTATTGTCCAGCAAACTAGAATATTTTGGGGATCCCGCAGTCGACTAGAAGCAATCCATAATTTTATTCGGTTGTCGGAAGGGCGCGCGCAAGTTCCCAGAGCTCTCGGTATCGATACGTTGAGTAACGCGACTGATAAGGATCCACGCGTTCGATCCGTTTCGAAACCCATGCGAATATTATCTCCGTTGTTTTTCAGTCGTTGAATTCCAGGGAGAAGAGAAACTAACAGGGAGTCGTTAAAATTCGAAATAATCGGTGAAACGCCTCCTCTTTTAAACGGTCCCGGTTTTGACACGCGGGAAATACAAATTGTTCAAACGACAGCCGCGAGCAAACCGGTACAAGCCGGATCTCCAAGCGGCGATTTTACTGTTACGAGCGTTTCCAACGACGACGAGGTTGGACGCTGAGTAGCCGTGACGCGTAACGACGCTGATTCGTCGACGTCCGAAGCTATTAGCCCCGGGAATGACTAATTAATGCCAGATTAGTGCCGGCGGACAGGCGGCGTAGCTCCGTCCGATCTACCAGCGCCGATTTTTATCGATCACGGCTAGACTGCGGGTCTTTATGCAAAATAGAAATTGTATCCATCGATCGCAGGATGCCTGGATCGAATGAGAGTTTGCGTCTCTCTTTTGTAATCTCATCACGGCTTAAACAATATTATTAATACTATCAAGTTCCTTTCGTCTCTATACTGTTTCAGATTACACCGAGTTATGCCCATAATCCATAAGATCCGCAGTCCAATCGTTGCGACTTCCGCGCTGTCTCCTCGAGGAAAGTGCTACGAACTTTCACTTCAAAAAGAAAATCCCAAAATTATTTTCCTAAAAATATCGTATTGAATTCTTAAATGATCCGTGACCGACGAATAAATTCGCACACCTAAGCGGTAGTTTTCTGACAAAAATAGAAATTCCAATAATTCCAGCGGTGCTTCGAATCTTAACTAGACTGAATTGAGCAAATTGCCATAATCGAGTGAACAGAGACTGCATTCCTCGGATAGCGATGGTAGTTTTACGCGTTTGCCAGCCAGGATTGAGATGTCCCGAGATGTTCTCCACGCGGATCCTGATAGTTTGATTAAGTTCTCGGTGGAATACTAGACATTCGAAGGCACGCCCCCCAAAGCAGACTGCTCAACCTATGCACCTTGTCCTTGTGTCGCAGGTCGAAGAACATCATCCGCGGTGCTCGATTAATCGGAACAATCGGAGCGCGTCACTCTTTTCAGCATTCAGCTTGATGCTACCATTGTGTAGCTGAGGCAGCTGTTAACGTTAGTTCCAGGCCAGCGTCAGAAGAACATTCCGAACAAACTCATTCCTGCTGGGACAAGTATAGCGGATCTATCGAACGGTACAGGGCTCTTGACTCTGCATTCGTGAACCTTAAGGGGGCCGGCAGGCATTTGGCCTTGACTGTCACGCTACGTTACGCTGTATCTTTTTTTCTAGACATTTTACGTCTTAAATACGTATGTAATCAATTAAAAATGCACACCAACGTGTTCGTACATGTCTTTGCTACGTCTGTATGGAGCCCTTTTTCGATACGAACACTAAATCTCTCGAAATTAAGAGAATCTCTCAGGGGCAGCCATCTTGTGACGTCATACTTGCTTCAGAATTCGAATTTTCTGCAGAATATTACAAATTACTCCACGATCAGGTAGAAATTCGCAATTTGGGCTCTATGCAGACGTAGATTGGACTTTTAGGAAACACAATTGACCACTTCTAAACTGCTCATTAATTTGTTTACATTTTGACCATTGCATACGTATATAGATTTCGAACCATGCCGGCCACCTTAATTAACGAATGAACCCTGATGATCTACGTGGCTTTCAGCAAATTGAGAACGCTACCAGAGTACACAGATTTGATGAGAAATTTTTTTACACACGGAAATTAGCTCACGGAAGTTTAGAATTAGGTCCAAATTTGGAACAGTGAAACCTGCATTACATTTACCTGGACTAGGCTTCGGGGACCATAACTGTTATAATCAAAAAGAGAAAAATCCTGGAATAACAAGTATTCCATCGACTGAAATAGTATTGATTACAAATAAGGATTAGATGTAACCGAAAATTTTTACTCTTGTTGGTAAATGCTATCGTTGAGAGAAATTCATTTCGATCAATTATAACAGTTATCAATGACAGAAATTTGTTTTGATATCTAATAACAGTTATCGATGAGAGAAGTTTATTTTGGTCGCTCATAACAGTTGTCAATTGGAGAAATTTATTTCGATCGTTCATAACAGTTATCGATAGGAGAAGTTTATTTCGGTCGCTCATAACAGTTGTCAATTGGAGAAATTTATTTCGATCGTTCATAACAGTTATTGGTAAAAGAAATGTTTCGGTCGCACATAACAGTTATCAATGAGAGAAATTTATTTCGATCGCTTATAACAGTTATCAATGAGAGAAGTTCATTATGATCGCTCATAACAGTTATCGATGAAGGTAATTTGTAATAGTTATTATTAAATAGTACAGCTTCCAAATGGTAGACAATCAATTATTTAATAAATTTTTCATTCATAAAATTAATTGCTACGAACAAAATTTAATGTGACAGACATGAGTTTTTTCAAATTTTCTCCTGAAAAATTACACCGCAAATCATCTAACGTTAATTTTAGAGCAGGAAAGGTTCGTTCAACGCAAACCTGAGTTGCGGGCACAGCGTGAATTATGCGCGCTATATTTCTGATTTTTCCCAGTGGAAAAAATATTGAAAACATTTTTTTTCAGTTTTTGTGTTGTTCTTATGGTCTGTTGATTCGTCTTGTTGTACGAAACCTTCTCAATGAATTTCACAGGCTTGCTCCATCCGAAAAAGAGTAGACAATTCAGTAATTAAATAAGCAACTGAAATGAATTTTCTCGTCAATAATTATTATGAACAAGTGAAAAGAAATTCGATCATCGACAACTGTTATGGGTGTTCGAGATTATCTTCTCTCGTTGATAACTGTTATGAGTGTTCGAAATGATCTTCTATCATGGATAACTGTTATGGACGAGCGAAATGAATTGATTTCATTAATAACTGGTATCAGCAATCAAAATAAACTTCTCTCGTTGATAACTGTTATGAGTGTTCGAAATGATCTTCTATCATGGATAACTGTTATGATAGAAATGAATTGATTTTATTTATAACTGGTATCAGCAATAAAAATAAACTTCTCTCATTGATAACTGTTATGAGTGATCGATACGATCTTCTCTCATTGATAACTGTTATGTGTGATCGAAATGAACTTCTCTCATCGATAACTGCTTCGAGCAATCGAAACAGTTTTTCTTGATCGATAACAGTTATCGAGGAGGATCCAATTTTTGGACACTAATAACTGTTATCTGTAACCAAAAAGTATAAAAATCGATATTTTTTAATCATTTTGTTCTTCGAATTTTTTCTTTATATTTTGTGTAGATTATCTTCAATTTCAATAATAATCAACATTTTATCAATGATTTATATCGTAAAAAAATTTTTAATAACTGTTATTTTTGGTCCCTGCTAGGCATTGTGCCTGAAAATTAGTTCCGTGACATTTCTAGATCTCGAAATGATTATAGTGTCTTTTGAAAATACTAAAATGACATCCGCAGCTTTTGACAATTCAGCTAAGTCCATCAGTACTTAGGAAACGAGTCTCTGTCCATTTCGAATTCACGAGCACATTGCTATAGAAGAATGGAATTTAGCCCAATTTGTATCCCAAAAAATAGCAAAACCTTCTGACAAATAACCCTTTTAAAATACCACAAAAAATAATTCCCAAAAAAAATTCCATAAACCCCAAGGGGACAGCGAAGGTCAACACATTCCCGAGTCTCACCTTCAGCGTCCATCATCGTCGTAAATCGCGAACAAAACGAGATCATCGAGGATCGTCGCTAGTACCTGAAAATCGTTGACGATCTCCGGCTTGGCGGCGGCGTCGGTGATCTTGCTCTCTAGATCTTGCACGTAGAGCCTCAGCCGGTTCATCCCGTGGCTGAAATGACCGCAATAGTCGGCGGTCATCAGATGATGACCAACGACTTGGCCATCCTCCTCCGTAGTCCCGACTTTGCACAAGCAGTCCTGAATGAACCTGACCACCTCCTCTTTCGGAACCACCTGCTGCGTGGATCCTCCCGAAGCCATTCTCTGGATCGTGATCGAGCCGGGCCCGTGGTCGAGCGATCTAGCAATGAGCCTGTGCTCGAACGATCTCGTGGCGAACCTCGCCGCGGCCAAAATACTTCTGCCGGATTTGTTCATCGTTTAGCTCTGCTGTGAAACTATTAATAACCGAATTCTGATTCAAATATCGATGATCCGCTGGACCCCGTTCACTGTGCCGAAGAGTACAGTCGGTCGGATACGAATGATCCAGGGTCGAGTTATCGACGATCTTATCGAAAATTATGACGATGCTTGTTATCGAGAGCGTTAGGCTTGCTCGTGACCAAGCTCTTCTAATAAGCTCCCTATTGCTCTTATCTTTTCTTGCGTGACTATACTTGCAGTACAGTTTCAGTTGCGACTGTTCCCGTTGATCATCTACTCGTTAAATTATCGAGTTTCAGATATTTTATCGATTAGATTCCCAGGTGTTTCATTCGCCTAGATTTTCTCTTGTGGATTCTCCATACAGAAATAAATTTTTAAAATTTGCGAAAATTTGCTTTTTAGTCTCGTTACTCTGTCACCGGATTTTATTTCACTAATATTTTGTTTCTGACAATTTCTGAATTATTCTTAGACAGCTTTGTTGTTTCTATATTTTTATAAAGTACCTAGCTGGAACCTTCTCTGATTCGCCTATGTACAATTCTTTAATCGTGTTACCTTGATTTTATTTTATTCTGTATTTCATCCAATATCTACTTCGATAGTTTCATTTGTTTTCCTTAGTTCTTGAAATTTTCTTAGCCTCTTTTACAGTGCTTCAATTTTTAACGAGATTTTCTTTCCAATTTTCTAGATATTCGAATTTGTTCACGCCTTTCTCGTCTACATACGTACCTCTAAGTACAATTCTCTCTTTTTCTTCACTGTACAATTTTTTAATCTCGCCCTCTTAAGCTCTTAACGTATTATGTCTCGCTATCTTTTAAATTATAAATTTTACTTCAGTCCCTCGAGGGTCGCCGAACCTTTTAAACCGTGTCCCAAGTTAGAATTTCCGTTTTTCCTTCAATTATTCTTGCTATCTTCCAAAGAAATCGTTGTTGTTCCAGTTTCTTATTGCTCCGTTCACCTCCTGCTCCTATTTTTA
>CM052130.1:23278198-23311163 GCA_028454255.1 Halictus ligatus
TTATTTTTCTATTGTACCATTTAAATTCTAAAAATAAAATATGTAATCACTCTTTCGTTCCACAACCTCTTCTGATCTTCTTGGCAAAGACATCATGGACGTCACTATAAAATTTCTGCGATTTTTCATGAAAATACTTTTCATTGGTGAATAATATCAACATATCCACGGCACGAGCTTATGTGACGACCTAATACAAAACACAGATATAGTTACAGTGATCGTTCACTGTCCACCTCGCTCGTGATTTTTTTTTAGAATCTTTCGATTGCTCCGAGTAATCTATAGACAGGCCGGAGGGATATTATTAGTATACCGAAAAGAAAAGGTTCAAGCCTGTCGATTAACCTTATCAATTACTACCGATGGCTCGATCGACGGCGAATTACACGAGGCCACTTATCGATGGCTCGAAAACGACTTGCGAGGTCGATGGTTACGCACGATCATCGACGGATCATCCGTTGTTCGATGAATGAAGTGCATGCACTGTAAATAATTTTTTCCCGGATTTCCTTTGGGCGAAATAATTTTCTAGGAAATTAAAAATTGTGATATACACTGTTCTGAATTAGCCTTCCTATTTTTTAGTGTTTTGTATGGTATTTGATAATTTTTGGCGTGCAGCAAAATTGTATGAGGTGGCCTCAAAAACAATTTAAATTGCATTGCACCACCTTAGAATAATTTCTCACTAAAAGAGAAATTATTTTCACTAAAAGAAACTTGTATGAGATGGCCTAAAAAACAATTTAAATAGCACTGCACCACCTTAAAATAATTTCTCACTAAAAGAGAAATTGTTCTACGCATTATTACGCTTCACTAACTCCATATTTTTACAGTGTTTCATAATTTTTTAAAAATCGCAAAAAAAGTTATGTGGAACAGTCCAAAAAACAGTCGAGCTGAATTTCACCTCAAAATAATTTTTCACTGAAATAAAATAATGTTCCATGTCCAATGTTCTGCTCCATTATCTTTCTATTTTTACAGAGTTTTATAATTTTTCCTCACAGCAAATTCTTGATATTTTCTGAACAACGTGTCTCCATTGAACCACAAGGTCATATTAAAGAGCTTAAAAAACGCCTGGGGTGGATACCACCCCATCGAACCGATTACTAAACAACAATTATTCTACCGCATTGTGCTTCGTTATTTCCTTCTCCCCGTACTTTCCCCGCATTTATCAGTATTTTACAAACTCCAACTTTCCAAGCCAGTAGACGACCACAATGACTCATCTTAATTGCACAGCTGAATACGACTATTACTGCGCAACTTTATGGAGATGCGTATTGCTTTAGACAAGTTTGCGGAAAACAAATTTCAATTAACCTCGTGTTTTCGAAATCTCTGAAGAATTGAAGGGGAGCTGCGAACGAGAATAAGCAAAATCGAGAACCATGGTCCAATAATGATCCAGCTGAATGGTCCAGCGGAACGAGGCACAGTGGGTAATTTGGACGAAATCGGATTCAAAATCACAGAACTTTCGATAGGAATGAGATAGAGCGATGCAATTTTTTTTTCAAATTAAAGCTCAAACTTTGTAGAATATGGGAAAAATAGGGAGATTGTGGTACGAACGTTTTTTAACCTTCAGAAAATTCGTTAAACGTGCAGAAATTCAAGAAAAATTTGGTGCTTCCAATACCACGCGCGGAAAGAAATTTTTTTTAACATGCTATACATTATTTCCTATACATTTTTTCACGCTGATTTCAAATCTGGTCTGAAAATTTGTCTACGACCTCAGGATTTTGCAAAACATAGATTTTTGTGACAAAAAATAATAAAATAATTTTTTCGTTGAAATGATGGTAATAATCTCCCCATTTTTCCCATATTCTACAAAGTTTGAGCTTTAATTAGAAAAAAAAAAAAATTCATCGCTCTATCTCATGCCTATCGAAAGTTCTGTGATTTTATATCCGATTTTGCCTAAATTGCCCATTGTGCGGCGCAGGGGACGACTTGAAAATTGAACGATCATCGAAGACGGAGAGTGTCGCAACTGAAAATGCCCGTGCGACAGGAACAGGTGGAAACAAAATGGATGAGCGAGCCGCGGTGGAAGGTGCAAGGCAAACCGGCTAATCCGGCCGCAGAAAAATCGAGGATCGACCCTGCGTTTCCGCGTGCATTCTACTACTCGCGAAACGTTCCATGCGATTCGCATGACGACCGAATATTCGGCGCAATTTTCTAAAACGAAACATTTCTATCCCCCCCACCCAGCTCAATTTAATCCCCGCTACCAATATTACTACTTCAATCCGTTTCAGAGAACGATTGATCGATCTTTTCGAAGCGCGAGAACGCAGAGATCGGTTTCCGCAACCGAGCTCTGCAATTAGTGGATCGGATTTTTGGATCGAAACGCGCCGAGATCGTATGGATCGCGCACAAATCCGAGCCGCAGGTGTTGAATGACGTTTCCTGGAAAACGAGCCACCGGAGCACAAAGCGGCACGCGCGTTCCGCGCGTTTTCAGCTGAGACCGAATTTTTGGAGGCGCGTACGATCACCGCCATCGGAAAACCGAATTCCCCCTTGTCTAGAATCTTCGGATCGAACGGTTTTTTTAATGTATTCCTCAGAAACAACGTGCATACGAATCGATTTCCTCGAGGCGCACGATCGACAGCTTCCAACCAGTTCACCCTGGGAGACGAGTCGACTTGCATTCACACCTGACTTCATTTCCCTTGATACTTTCCGCAGGAAAAATGGTTAATCACTTTTCCAGTGCCAGCTGCGACGCGAAACGGATTGCGTCAGCTGATCATGTGATTCCCGACTAAATAATGATCACGGGTGTTTTGAATATTGTAATTCTGTCGAGGCGTAGAGTTTGTTACACACTTCTCGTCGATCGAGGCCTCCTATCCGGAAAAATTAAGTTGACAGAAATATAACAGAATAAACGTGATACAGTGAGTTCTCGATATATGTCACCAACACGGGTCTTGCCAGCGTCTTATATCGCCCAGGGGACGTACGAGTCTCTCGAGCTTCGTGGCCCTTCACAAGGCATATCCCGTAGTAGTGGGGATAATTCCGCGGCATTTATCATGCAGGTCTTGGCGACATGTACAGGGTGTTTCACCTAATTCGAGCATCTAAAATATCTCGCTTGTTTTGAGTGATAGAAAAAAATTTCAGAGGAAAACATTAGTTGGTTCAGAGGGGAAAAAAATTATAATAGGCAAAAAAGTTTGTTTTAAGGTTATATTTTTTGAGATTTCAAGGTCATCGAAGTTTTTTAAGTGGAATGGTATATTCTTATTATCGTTATATGATAGCCGAGGTCAAGACGGATCCAACGACCTGTAATATTATGAACTTCACGTGACCTCGTGGCCCTTCACAAGGCATATCCCGTAGTAGTGGGGATAATTCCCCGGCATTTATCATGCAGGACTTGGCGACATGTATAGGGTGTTTCACCTAATTCGAGCATCTAAAATATCTCGCTTGTTTTTTGTGATAAAAGAAAATTTCAGAAGAAAACATTAGTTGGTTCAGAGGGGCAAATATTATAATAGGCAAAAAAGTTTGTTTTAAGGTTATATTTTTTGAGATTTCAAGGTAATCGAAGTTTTTTTAAGTGGAATGGTATATTCTTATTATCGTTATATGATAGCCGAGGTCAAGACGGATCCAACGACCTGTAATATCATGACCTTCGCGTGACCTTAAGTACGAGAAATTCACAAAAATAGGACACTTGTTGTAAATAGTGAAGTGACGATAACACGATCCCCCTAGGGTTTCGAGAAATGTTCTTGAACCTTGACTAATGCCTGTAAACACGTTCACAATAAATTGTAAACACTGATACAAATTCTGTGACCTCGTCTATCATATGGCGATAATAAAAATATATCGTTCTATTTAAACAAACTTCGCTGACCTTGAAATCTCAAAAAACATAACCTCGAGCAAATCTTTTCGCCCCTTACGAACCAACTAATGTTTTCCTCTGAAATTTTTTCTGTATAGAGAAATCACTGTAGATTTCTTACGCTCTATTCCATTTAATTACTTTCCAAGTAATTGCAAACTGATAGGAAATTTCTTCTAATTTATGTCGCGAATGTTGCTTATTAGATAATTGAAGGATCGACGAGAAAGAGGCAGAGGAAGCTCGAGCGATTAGGTTCATCGCCAGTCGATGTACATACATCGTCAGCTCGTTATTACAATCTGTCAATATTTGTGTTCCAGTTCTATGTGCGACGTCTTCGCATACAAGGTGTCCTTTTTAACATGAATCGAAAAAAATTAATCCTGACAACCCTCGAAAGAAATTTTCTTCTCTTTTCTTCACAAGCTCCGATCGACCTAGATCTCGATCGTCGTCCGAAAAACCGTCCGAACGAGCGACGATAGGAGACGGCGATGTTCCAACGGGGCCGTTATCGTCGTTGCTCACACTCAAGGCCGCGGGTTTATACATACAACCACCGTCGAACTAATCGCTCCGATAATTAGACTTGTACATTTCGAGTTCGCTGCTCCGTTGGATCCACTGGATCCTCCGAATATCGCCCACTCGGCTCTCCTACGCTGAAATTTCATTTCTCGCCGAGAGAATTAACCTTTTCCCTCGGTAACGCACACATTAAAATTCCCGGGCTTTAATTAAATTAATGGGCTAATCTTTATGCAAAATGCAAATTCTGTGCATCGATTGCAAGATAGGAGCGGTTGCAACATGAACAGAAATTTATTTCTTGTCACGATCGTTTTGGAGATCCTTCGATCTTGCATTTTTATCATGAGTAGACCGCAGATCTGTATGCACAATTAAAATCGTTTGCATTAATTGCAAGACATAGAAACCAAGTAGGAATTTATTATTTATTTAATAGTTTTATCAAGTTGTAAGAAATGTATTGGCACTCTTATATTCTTGTAATCTTCTTATTATTTGGAACGACACCCACTCATTTTTGCTATAAATGCATACAATCCGCAGTCGTGAGTATATAAAATTTACAGTCGAATTCGTTTATCCGAATCAACGGTCTCGATCTTTGCGCACAATATTGAGTGGAATAATATTTATGCTCGTTCCTCACTCCGATTTGATTTATTTTGAAGAATGTAGATTGAGTTTCTAAATTTCCAATCCTTACTTTAATCTACAGCTTAATTAATTTATTCTTGCAATTAGTTTCCATTTTCAAGTATTGAGAATGGTTTGTAGCATCGAGAAAAATCTTTAGGTTCTTCGTTATAATTTTATTTATTTTAAAGAAAATAAATTGAGCTTGGAAATGAAATACCACTTCACCAAACCTTTATCTCACTCTACAATTTATTTAATTTATTTGTGTATATCGCTTGGATTTTGTGCAGAATTTTTAATTAAATAGGCATCATGTTTGTTGGGAACTTCGTTTGTCCCGAAGGAAATAAATTGTGCAACAACAGACTAAGTAAACTTATTTAAGTCGTTATCTTAATTTCGAATCTAGTTAATTTGTGGTCACAACTAGTGCCTTCTAGCTTCCCCATTATTATTTTATCTCTCCAGAGAATAAATAGCGTTTGGAACTAAGTATCGCTTAATCAAATTTTCACCCAAACCACAATTTAAATAATTACATAATTACTTTTCATACATAATGTCGAGTTAAATCGTCCTCGATCTCCTCCTCAATTATACAGAGGATAAATCGCGTCTATTTTCTTATAATTGCCTATTGTCCATTATAAGAAAAATTCTTGCCCGAATCCGAAATCTAATTAAACTATTATCTCGCGCCTCCTCGTAACAATCATCTTCTGAGTCTCAATTATAACTTTATGTGTTCCGAGAAAAACGGATTGAGTTCTTCAAGCTGATCCTTAATCGAACACTCTTATCGTAATCTAGTAATTAATGATTCTTACACAACGGTTCCATTTTCGTGCACAATGTTGCGTAAAATGGTGCTCCTATCGGCGTTTAAACTATTATTTTGCGTTCCCCGAGGGAACTAATCGGTCGCCTAAGCTAAATAATACGTAATAAAACCGTTATCTTAATCCACGATCTAATTATTTCTTTACTATGCTCTTCGAACGTCCGAGTAAAATATCTGATAAGTATACTGGGGATTTTGATGAGAAATAAAACATGTCTGCAACAATTGCAAGACACGGAAGCTACGTAGACATTTATTTCTTTATTTCTTAACAATCTCAATAACTACGTGATAATCGGACTGTGGATTTTATGGAACCGTGATACATCAACTTATCAAAGTTATAAAAGAAACAAATTTTTACTTCGAGTATCTTGTAATTTAGTAAATGTTTAGTTTGCAAAAATACTCGCGGTCTAATAATAATACAGCAGTGTTTGGCATACTAATTTTTTCCGTAAACGCTTGAAATCCGTCTACTGATAAGAAACACAGGAAAAAAGAAACCGCGAACACTGTGACCGAGACACGATAGACAGGATAAAATTTATGGTATTTGCTCCGAGTCACGGGACACCGTTCGACAAAATATTTGTCCAGCGAGTGAAAGATCGATTTGTTTAAGCCGGGCGCGAGTCGATCGATTAGCGAATCAGCGGGCCAATTAATGCGCGTCTCATTTCGCCTCGAAATCGAATTAGAAATCGGCTAATCGCCGCGATAACTCGTTTAGAGCGAGCAGTGATCGATCCCGTCAATTCCGCTTGCATATTTATATGCATTATGCAATTGCATCGCGGCCGCGACTCGATTCAATGTTACGTCGAGTTTGCGTCGCTGGATGCAGAAAAAGATCGACCGCGATCGAAAGGATGAGCGGGCACGATCGATCGTTGTGTCGGTGACTGGCTGATCTTTCTTCCGATTCGCGGCCGCGAGGATCGGCAACCATTTTTCGACAGATTTTTACCATTTTTTGACAGATTTTTACCATTTTTTGACGTCATATTCTTTCGCGTCATATTCAAAGTTCTATTCGTTCGTTTTCTATTAAAAGAAATCGTACTGACTTGAATAAATTAAACCGATTGTTCAGAGCAACTGGCAAAAATATTTTTCTCAATTCTTTCATTACTAATTACAAAGAAAATAATTGTGCTGACAGCAGGAAAAAAATATATGTAAAAAATGGAATATGTGGAAAAGTGAAAAGAAAAATAATATGTTAAATTGATTGTTTACGAATTATGCTTGAGTCATGAAGAAAAAAGATATTCAAAATATCAATATATTAAAAAAAAAGAAAAATGTGGAAGAAAAGAAAAAAAAGTATATTAAATTGATTGTTCACAGAAACTAAGAAATATTCAAACACACAGACGAATTGTGTTTGAAGCATGAAGAAAAAAGATATTCAAAATAAAAATATATTAAAGAAAAAGGAAGATGTGGAAAAAAAGAAAAAAAATATATTAAATTGATTGTTTACAGAAAGTAAGAAATATTCAAACACTAAAAAATGTATTTGAAGAAAAAGAAAAATGTGAAAAAAGGGAAAGAAGAATGTATTAAATTGATTGTTTTCTATGATCTATGTAATATAAAATCCTGAAAGAATGAGAGTAGAAATTTCACGAAAAATTTTGCAGAAATATTCACGATTTAGTGAGTCGATTATCGGTATTTCTGCGTGCAAATACAATCGAGTTCCCGTGATCACTGAGCATAGTGATTGGAAACTCGACGACCAAGAGGACTCTTCCGAATTTGGTTGTAGGAAATACCGGTCACGTTCTCGAGCCCGGGAATTCTGGGAGAGCCGTTATCAGCCGCGGATCTTTTACAACCGTCGAGACACCGCAGACTGTAAACATTTTCGTTTTTCTCGGTGCGAACGATTGCCGCGCAGAAATTGCATAATCCCGATCGAGGCGAGCCGATTCGACGAAACTCCACGAAACCGTGCATAAACCGATTCGACTCTAAACGTTGCTCGCGCTTACATCATTAATATTCGATCGCGTTACGTTACCTAACTTCTCAAGGGTAGAAGAAAATGTTTCAAACGAAGAGAAGAAGAAGAGGAAGATGAAGAAGATGGAGAAGAAGAAGAAGAATGAATGCCTTGTTTGTTTCGCGGGAACCCTGGAAAACTCGTGGATCACGAGGATCCAGCGGAACTCCAAACGAGAGATCGTTAATCGACGCTAATGAGGTGACATCATCGACGGACGATCCTCGGGTGCTCCTCGGTTTTTCGAAAAATTGGAGGCATTAGGTTGTCGCGTATGAAACGCACGATTTTTAACGATTTTAGCCATTACTGTGTGGGTACCAATTACTATGCCTATGTTAATTACACTTATTCATTACTTATGATAAATATACTTATGCTTTTAAAGTATAATGAATATTTAAAAAAAAAGAAACATATAATTAATTTTAATGAGAAAAATTTTAAATCTCGTTTTTAATATTCACTATGCTTTAAAAATAAGTATAATTAACATAGGTATAGTAATTGGGTTCACTATCCTATGCTTTTTATAAATCAATTTATCCATCAAGGCTATTGCAATCAATTTATTCCGTTAACGCATTAAAATGGAATTTTTGTATCGTTCATGTTCTCTATACACTTTACACCTCATTTTTAATGGATTCAATTTAAGATTATCATCTTTCAATCATTTTTGCATTCTTCAATATGTTTACAGACATGTTTATCGTGTTGACAGACATTGAAATTAATTTTATTCAATGGTAACATTAAACAGCTAAATAAAAATTGATAAGTTATTAAAGATCAGCTTTATACCTTAAAAATTATCCTACAATAAACTAGAAATTAGGATTGTAATAGCATTTCTTGATAAAAAGAATTCATCCCTTCGCAACAATTGCATTCTAAAAACGAACATTTCACATGCAACAACATAATAAGAGCAAGCAAAATGAGGATAAAATATCTGACAGATTGAATAATTAGGGATTAATTAGATAATTAAAGATCGACGAGGAATCAAGATCGTCTTCAATGTGATTCATTCAGCCTCAAACCTAGCAAAAACTTTAACCAAATTCATGGAGCTATTAAATAATAGTGAATACAGTGATTACTCTATATATGTCGTCAAGGCCTCCGTGATAAACGTCGTGGAATTATCCCCACTAGCGCGGGGTATACGTGAGGGGCCACGAAGCTCGAGAGGCCTCGGACGCCGAGGAGTATAAACATAACACGCGTATGTCTCCTGGACGATATATGACCCGTGATGTTGACATATATCGAGAATTCACTGCATTAGAGAGTTACGTATGATACAGTGGCACAGGATCTGCAGCGCGTATTCTCCGCGTTGTTGATTTGAAACGAGTGAATCACGTTCAATGATTCATTTGTCAGGATACGCGAAACGATCGGAAGGAAATGGCAAAGCGATAATTAACAACAGAGAAAAAAGAACGTGTTTACTCGAAAAGATCGTCTAAAATAGTACCACGATAACCGTGTTATCGTTCGACAAACCAACTAGTTTTTCGTCTCTGGATCGCAGCTAGTTTCGTCTCTGGATCGCGACTGGTTTCCCACCGAACGTTAATAATTAACGATGTTCAATGTCTCGATAAGTGTCACGTTGTTAATCGTCGCAGCGTGCTACGTACGAGGAAATCGAAGCTGAATCCAATGATCGTATTTAACTGTTTCTGAACGTAGATAGATTGCATTCCTGAACGCGATTAATAAATCGCCGGGAATGCATCGACATTATTCAATCAGCATAAACAACTCCAACAACTCCGAGGCACGTGAGAAAAAATATTACCATTCATTTACGAGCTGCAGAATCATTTCACTCGTACGCAAGACATTAGACAATATTATTTCTGTGTAGCGACTCTAAAATCCGATTGCAACGTTCATAAAATAATGTAAAGGAAGATCTTCATTTGTAAACAAGCCTACACCATTATGCAATTTTCTGTACAACGAGAATGAAATTTAACACAATGTCAGAAGCAACACGGAAAAATCGGTAATAATATCGCGTTTGTTAAACGGGAAAAAATTTCTATCGAAATCTGCATGCGTGCACTTTTTTATAAGACACAATGAGATCGAAATTCCTGGGACAGAGTACTTCACAGTTTTCCGAGAAGTATAATAATTAGACAGGATTTTATGTAGTTAGTACAGAAATGAATGGTCGAAATATAAAACAGTGAAAATATATAAAGAGTTTAGAAATATTGTCTAATAATAAAATTCTAATAGTAGCAATGTAATAATAATGTCGCGTTGGCTAAAGGATTCAGAGAAATTTATTTAGCAAATGGGATCAGATAAAATAAGTCTGTGTCCTTTTTGGTTTAGTTCAATCGAGTATTAGCTTACGAAAGGAACCTAATTTTAACCTATTTCCTGACACGAAAATTTGTTATTTAAGGGGTTATATACATATAGTCAGGAGGCTAAAAAAAAAGCGATTCTTTAAGAATTTTTCCTGAGAAGACTTTTACATTTATTAATGTAAAAATTTGTACACATATTATGGTAACTTTTAACTGTATTTTAACATTTTTATTTGTAAAAATAATAATTTTGCCAAAAAAGGCCTTGCGGTGACCACGATATCTCTGGACTGGATCGTCCAAAATGAACAAACCAAACGGATTTCGTTAAAGCAATGTATAATCTTGTAATTAATCGAAGGAACAAGCAAAATAAAATTTTTTGACAAAATGGCGGCTTCTAAAAAGAAAATCGATGTTTCACCAAAATTTTGGCCTTAAATTCTTTATAAAAAAAGAAATATTCATCGGTGAGAAAAAAACCTTCGAGTAATTACAAGATTATACATTATACTTTATTTACAAGATTATACTTTTACAAAATCCGTTTGGTTTTTTCATTTTAGATGATCCAGTCGAGAGATATCGTGGTCACCGGAAGGGGAGAGGAGCTCCTGGAGATCAGCTATAGCAGCTTTCAAAATCGCGTTATACATTATACTTTATTTACAAGATTATACTTTAACAAAATCCGTTTGGTTTTTTCATTTTAGATGATCCAGTCGAGAGATATCGTGGTCACCGCAAGGCGAGAGGAGCTCCTGGAGATCAGCTATAGCAGCTTTCAAAATTATTATTTTTACAAATAAAAAATGTTGAAATACAGTTAAAAGTTACCATAATATGTGTACAAATTTTTATATTAACGAATGTGAAAGACTGTTCAGGAAAAATTCTTAAAAAATCGCTTTTCTTGGGCCTCCTGACTGTATGTAACGCCTTAATTCCACCTGGTTTACGGAAACAAGAGTGTGAAAGAGCAGGCGATTCATGGTTCGCGTACAATGCATGGGGAACCGGGTGTAAAGGTAGCCCATTGATAATGCGGCGGCGACTCCTCAATGAACCGTAGTACTACGTGCGTACTACAACCGGGGATGAATGAACCGCAAAACGCGGGAAAACATTCTCGCCCGGCCAAAGAAGCTTCGCATGGAAACGCGTGCACCGGTTGCTGTCGCTTGCAGCCAACGGAATCACTGCATTCTGATCGCTGCATTCTGGACCAGGCTCGACTAACCACCGATTCGTAGAACCCTTTTTGTAGTCGCAATTATAGCAACCAGATAGAGAGCGAGAGAAAAGAAAGAACAATTGTAATTTTAATTTTATGCTTCCTTAACACTAGGTTTACGGGACCCGTCGAAATGACGGGTTCTGATATTTTTAATTTAAAATTATTAAGATTCTAATGATACATACACGAGAAACTATTTAGCAAATTTCTTTGGGTACATATTATTTGAAAAATATTGTTATTTTTACAAAGAATTACAAAATGGTCACTTTTAGTGCTCCGTGAACCTAGTGTTAAGTGTTATGTGAAAATGGATAATGAGAGATTTCGTTCTGCGAATGCAGTGATTTGAAAAATTAAATTTCGAAGTTGGGACACTGCAGTGAGTAGACTGCAGCTTTCGTGCATTTATTATTAATTGTATATTTATTATATTCTTTTGTGCATTTATTATTATTTATATTTCTATTATACTTTTTTGTGCATTTATTGTGCATTTGTTTATGTTAAGTACGGGTAGACCAAATGCAAAACATTAAAGAATTTGGTAACACCTTTGCACTGTTTCCAATTCCTTAAAATTATTAAAAAGAGAACTGAATGTCTACGTGGATCCTCTACCGCGTAATTAATCGAAATAATTTTTATTTTGCGTGAAAATCCGCAGTTTAATAATAACAATACAAGGAAAAAACTATTTCAATGTTGGAAATTGTGTAGAAGGTAATATAGTAAACGAGCAGGTCCTGCAAGCATAATAAATTCAGTGGATTGTGAAATGAAGAAGCGATGGAACTTCGATAGTAGAAATTCTTTAGGACTTAATTTAGTAGATTATGAAATGAAGATACGATAAAACTTGATTGTAGGAAATTCTGCATATACTGGTATAGTAAACGAATAGCTCTACCTAAATAAATTCGGTATATTGTGAAATGGACACTCGTTAAAGTTTCAACGATATGACTCCTGTGGAAATGAATTTAACTCAACAAGCGCTTCTACTGACACGTTAACTGCCACGTCAGTCACATATGACTGACAGTGATTTTTCCACTAGGAATTTATTATTTATTTTATTTATTTATTATTTATTTTTCACTTAGAAATTTATTTTTCTTGTGACAGATAAACCGAAATTTATTAGGATCTTCAGAATTCAGAAGGGTTAAAACAGCATCCTCTATAACACAATTTAAATTTCTACTTTCGGTTTCGTTAATTAAATTACTCTGTTTCGGAAGAATCTCTGGGATTGATTTCTGGCATTTACGGTGTTAAATTAACTAAATCGAATAAATTGTAAAGTAATTTTAATGACGTGAATTCTAATTCACGAATTCTTCTCACGGCACAATGTGGTATAACAAGTGCTCACAGTTTATTGACCAGTTAACTGTGATTGACGAGTATACTCGTCAATCCGAAACTCTATTGCGGTGCAGTTAACGTTAACGAATTGTGTAAATTCTTCTCGAATGAAAAAGTAATTCTTTCTCATATTCAGCTTTACAAGGACTTTGGCTTTCATAATAGCCGCGTTTGGCCTGCGTTCGACGTGTATATTCGTCATTGCTTCGTCATTGCAATTCCACGGTTAACTGATCAAGTAAACGAAGGAGTCGACGTTAAAAGTCCCGCAGAAATTAGCAGAGTGTACTATTATCGTGCGTCGAGGTATCAGTTTGTCTAGGAGCAACAAGATGAAACAACGAAGCCGAAAAATGGCAGCCTGCCCCGAAATTCTGCGGAAGCCGTTTCGAAAGTGACTGTGCTCTCGAGGCCGAATTGTCTTCGCTGTTCGATACATAATACTGTCTGCAAATCTCCGGCGAGTTGGCAGACGCGAAAATAATTCTGCAGTTGCAAAACCACGGCTCGAGCCGGGGGTGACTTAAACGACCGTATTGTTAGTCATCTCTCGAGCAACAATATTCGAGCGAGACGGACAGAAAGAGAGAGAGAGAGAGAGAAAGGGAAACGAGATTTCGAAATTGACGATCGTCACTGCAAACAACGCCAAACGCGAATATGCGCGTGGCATAAACGTTTGCTAAGAATTTAGACAATTGTTTGCGACGAGCGATGCATTCGAGTCGCTCGACGTTTTTCCATTGTTTTTGAGTTGCGTTTGAGAAAGTTTGATTGTTTTGCATTGCGTTTGAGAAAGTTTGATGCGATCTTTAAATTGGAATTTGCGTATTGTAAATTGTATGTTGTAAACGGGGATTTTTTTAAATTATCAGCTTCAGTTTGGCCGTGTTTGACAATGTTTGACACAATATTTGCAAATTTTGTGGACCGAATTGTTTCAAAATGGAGGAAAACAGTCTCTTTCGAGCTTTCCCAAATTGTATCAATGTTTATTATTATTTTTCTTAAATCTCAGAACGAAATGGTGTTTACTGAATTCGCTGCCAGCTTGGTTCACCATAAATGTTTCTTTGAACTCGAAACGCAGGAAAAACAGAGAATGAACATAAAGTTCTATAGATGTGGTACTCGACATTTAAATTTTCCGTTGTTAGTAGTGAAATGTATCGGTGTCCACAAAGATGTAATCGTTTGAAGAGCCTCTAACAATAAGAGTTACATTGAGCAGAAGCAAACACGTCAATTCTCTGATAAGAGATAACCGAAGTTGATTCGAACCGTGGAAAACCACCTGCGTGTACCTAGAAATCCACACACGTTTCGAAGATTGATAGTTTCAACGTCTCGAATGTATGTAAAGAACAAATGAGGGTTAAAATAAAAGAATAATGTTGCCATCGTTCGTAAATAATAAATGAATGTAGTGGATAACCACCTTATCGATGGCAGTGAAAAATGTCACAAATTAACGCAAGAAATGAACGAATGGAAGCACTATCTTCGTTCACAAATAATAAATCAACGTACAAGATGCGCTATTTCTTCAAAATCGTTGCGAAATGTTTAAGATTAACAGAAGGGACGGGCGAGAGTGAAAAAGGAGCGAATAAAAATATTATTGACGTTCAAGAATCATTGAGAAATAACCAAAACTGACGTAAGGAACACGATCGAGGGTTAAAAACAAAGAAATGCAAAATTCACCACATTTAGGAAATAAAAAATCGACGTACAGAAAAAACGTATCAAATCGTTGCAAAAGCCATGACAAAAATTGTAAGAATAATATCGTCAACTTCCAGGTGGATTTGCATCCAATAACGATTCCAGAATATCAAAAAAAGTATCAAATCGAGAATGTGACATATGTCATCCAAAAGAAAACTATGAAAATCAACGTCAAGGTGAATCTGCATCCCCTAACTGTCTCAGAGTCACAAAAAAAGTGTCAAATGGAGAAAGGGACATAAAAGAGGCATATAAAGAGCACAATAAAAATTGTACAAATAAATTCATCAACTCCTAAGGGGATTTGCAACCACTAACGTTTCCAGAATTATCAAAAAACGTGTCAAATCGAGAATAGGACATAGAGAGGCATAGGGTGCCCACAATAAAAATTATAAAAATGAGATCATTAACTTCCAGGTGGATTTGAATCCACTAATAATTCCAGAATTATCAAAAAACCTGTCAAATCGAGAATGTGACATATGTCACCCAGAAGAAAAATATGGAAATCAACATCAGTGTGAATCTGCATCCCCTAACTGTCTTAGAGTCGCTAAAGGACATGTCAAACAGAAAAAAGGACTTAAAAGAAGCATAGGATGACCACACTAAAAATTATAAAAATAAATTCATCAACCCCCAGGTGGATTTGCATCCACTAATAATTCCAGAATTATCAAAAAACCTGTCAAATCGAGAAAGAGACATATGTCATCCAAAAAAAAAATATGAAAATCAACTCCATGGTGATTTTGCATCCCCCAACTGTTTCAGAGTCACAAAAAAAGTGTCAAACGGGAAAAAGGGACATAAAAGAGGCATATAAGGACCACAATAAAAATGATAAAAATAAGATCGTCAACTTCCAGGTGGATATGCACCCACTAATAATTCCAGAATGATCAAAAAACGTGTCAAATCTTGAAAGAGACATATGTCATCCAAAAGAAAAATATAAAAATCAACTGGAGGGTGATTTTGCATCCCCCAACTATTGCAGAGTGTCAAAAAAACGTGTCAAACGGAGAAAGGGACATAAAAGAAGAATATAATGACCACAACAAAAATAATAAAAATAAGATCATCAACTCCCAAGCGGATTTGCCTCCACTGATAATTCCAGAATTACCAAAGAACATGTCAAATCGAGAAAGGGACATAAAAGAGGCATACGATGCCCACAATAAAAATAATAAAAATAAGATCATCAACTCCCAGGTGGATTTGCAATTGCTAACCGTTTCAGTGTCCACCAAAAAAAAAACATGTGAAATCGAGAAACAGGCATACCTGGTCCAAAAGAAAAATAATAAAAAACAAGATCAACTGCTGCCGGGTTTGCATCGTTCACCGGAAGTCAGAGGTTACTCTTGAGCGTAGGAGACGGCGTCGTTCGTGAATGATTCATAGCGTGTCGGCCGAGAGTCCGATCCGTAGGCAAACACGCGTCGCGGCCGGTTGTAATCCGATAAATTCGCAAAGGTCGATCATCGCGTGTGCCCGTCGATCAGCTGACGATCCGGCTGAATGACTCTCACCGCTCTCTCTTTCTCTCTCTCCCTCTCTCTCTCTCTCTGTCTCTCTCTCTGTCTCTCACGCTCACTCTCGTTCTTTCTCCGCGTGTGCAACCCGCGCCGCAGCAGCGGCGAGAAACGGTCGCGTGTGTCCGCGTGAAAATCGCGCGAAAGTACGCGCGAGCACGTGGCCCGGCTCTCCTCGGCACCGCAGACGTATAAATCGCGAACTATTCGCGGCCAGCGACGCACCTCCGGCCAAGAATAAACATGAAAATAGGTTTGCAACCCTTACCTCGCTGCGATCCGCGCCGACCGGGCCGGGAAACGCGGTTATGCCAGCGGCGAGAATCGATCCGCGATTTACTGTCCGGTCGATCAATTTTTGCCGAACCCGTTCCGAGTCCGTAACGATTTTTATGTATGTCGGAAATTGTGCAAACTGAAGACCCGTACGCAACGCAGAATTCGAAGAACAATTATTCTCTTACGGACAATTTTTCCTCCTTTTTTTTTTTCTTTGTAGCGAGCAGTGTCCGAGCGTGTAAACCGGAATATAAAAATGGACAAGCACTTCTTCAGAAGCGATAGCCGCCTGTCACGTCTCAGACAAATGACCGCGTTGTTCGGGGAACTTCGAAAAAGCTGTCTTCGGTCGAGGATGAGTTATTCAATATTTATATATAGTCCACCGTTTTCCGAAATTCGTTCCCCGGCGTCGGATACGCGCAACGGGCAAACGGATTCCCGCGGATTTGCTTTCGACGTTCAAACTTCAACAGCGATTCTCCTATCGAAGATAAACAAACTGTTCGACACTGTTCGTGTGTCCCCTCGAACGATCCAAACAGAACCATGCTCGATCGCTCCAACTCTCCACCCGAGCTCGTCACACGAACGCTAGGCTCGTCCGGCAAGGACGAGTCATGCTTATGAATATTTCGAGATTAATAAACATTACCGTTGTCGTTCCGGCGGGAGATTAAAGCACGACGTTATTTCGCCGTTATCAACATTCAATGGTCGCAATGTGCAAACGGTGGCCGAACGACGTACACACACACACACACAATTCCGGCTGACGTCGCTGATTTATCGCCACCGCCGAATTATAAACTACTTTCGCCAAATTACGCTTCGACAAAAAAAAAGAAAAAGAAAAAGAAAACTCGTTATCGCCGCAATTTCTCATTTGTGACGGCGACGGCGCATTAACAATTGAAATGGAGCCGAGCGGAATTCGTCGCGCCAGTTCTTCCTTCGATCGTCGAACTGCGCGCTGGTGAGTAGCAAAATTAAAAGGAACTATCTCAGCGCCGAGACGAAATTGTTTAACTAAATACGGCGCGAAGCTCGCGGAGATCAAAATACAAAAGTCTACGAAAATCCGTGCTTTAGAACCGCGAAAGATAGAATACAAAACTCTATAAAAATCCGTGCTTTAGAACCGAGAAAGATAGAATACAAAACTCTATGAAAATCCGTGCTTTAGAACCGAAAGCTCGCAAAAGTCACACGGAGAGAAGATTGTTAACGAAACTAAGGACTCACCAAAGTGTTCTGATAACCCAGACCATAGTCCTGGCCGTCCTCGCTGCTGGCCGCCGCCATGGTGCTCCGTCGAACGTCGAAGGACCACAGAACCCACAAATCGGGAAAGAACCGCGCGCAGAGGGAGTTCGGGAAACGCGCGAAATCGTGCGCAAGACGCGGGAAAATCTGGATCCTATACTCTGCCGATCGAAGCACAGTTTCCGCCACTGGCTCTTCCGCCGCGGCTCGACTTCCGGCTGGGACGCATTTATTCGCGGGTCCTGCGTCGAATCGGAAACGAGCGAGCGGATCGTGATCGTTCCCGAATATTCATGGAGTCCGGAGAGGCTCTTCTCTCGATCGCAGCGCGAAAACACCGCACGGAAAAGTCTCCACTGAAAGGGAAAAACCGACACGTTATAGTTTCTCGGCGGAGGATCCACGATGATCCGCGATGATCGGCGAACGATCGACCGGCCGGCGCACAGAAATCACGGTGATAACGCGGCTCCGATGATCCCGATCGCGTACATTCCCGGGGCGCGTGTGCGGAAAGAGAGAGAGAGAGAGAGAGAGAGAGAGGACCAGAGAGATTCAAAGTCCTCGGCGAAGACTGCTTCGCCGGTTCCGGAGACGAACTGACGGCCGCGCGGACGCGAGACGCGTTCACCGGCTGTCGAACGCCGCAAACGAGAAGGAAAACAAACCCCCACCATCTTTTCGAGCGGGTAGCTCGAAAATCCCCCCCCCACCGGCGTGTACCCGCTCGAAAAGTTACCCGCGCTCAGCCGGTAGCCGCGAGGAAAATCGGCCCGAGCGGGTGCTACAAGCGGACAGTGGTCCAGATCGGAAAAATAAGTGACATTTAGCCGAAAAACGAACTTTCTCGCATCGATATCTAATCAACGAACGTTATTTCTTAAATGTCCATTAACCTCGAAGATGAAAAAATTAGTACATTTTAATCAATATTACGGTTGTAATGAACATTGAAACTCGGACGTTTTAAGAACAGAATTTTTCGCCACAAAAATTGTTTCTCTTTAATGAGATATTCTGACGCTTCCATTTAATATTTTCTCTCGATTTTTTTTTCAATTGAAGAGCAGACTTTTGCGATGAAAAGTCCTGTTTTTAATAGCAATTCATGCACGTATTCTATTAAAGAAATAATGTTGAATATAGTAGGAAAAATTTGCGAAACTTTCTACATTAACAGAGCATATTTTTTTAATTCCACAGAATTCAGCTTTAAAACCAATTACAATATTTGCAATACATCTTCTTTTATATAATCACACAAGAATTAGTTCCCCCATCGTTCCACGTCACAAATTATTGATATCTAATGTTGTCAATGTTCATTCCGTCCATAATAGTTTTATGCATACTCCTATGTAGCTGCGGTTCGAATCCATCGGCCTACTCTGCAATACTTTCTATGCAATGTTTATGTTACGCTACACATTCGACTGTCACAATATATTCGACGCGTTTTTAGCATTCAGGTGAAAGAGAATCGTCTAAGCGTGCATAGTGAGATATTAGGAGCAATTTGTTTGTATTACAGTTATTTTTATGTTACAACACAAAGGGCACTATTACCAATTGGGCAGTTTTCTGAGGAAGCTCAAGAAGTCCGACATAAAGATTTTAAAGCAATTAGATATAAAAATACCAGAAAATGTTCTCGAACGGTAGCAAATGAAGATACACTGCTTAGACTACTCCTAACGTCCGATCCTTATATATCTAATATACGGGTAAAATCACGTACAAAGAAAATTAGAAATTTAGATCAAGAAGCTAAAGAATTAATAATTACGCAATATAAAGTGTGTAATAACAAATACAAAGTAAATATTACTAAAATAATTTTTTGATTTTTCTTTCACCCATTTGTAACATAATGACAATATATTATTGAGCCCAAATTTCATGTCGATATCTCTTACGGTTCAGAATTTATATGGAAATGTCACTAAATTTTCTGATCCGGACCACTGTGCGGCACCTTTGGGAGAGAAAGGGGTGAGTAGGGGTGAGTGAAGTCTGTGGGCGAAGAACCCCCTTTAGTTTCCTCTCTGTCAGTGGACTTGCGAATTTTTATGTGAAATAAAAATGGTCTGCATTAACGCTGGAACTACCGAACCAGTCAAAATGACTGGTTCCCAATTTTTTCTTTCACAATTACTGAAATTATGAAAATGTTTTCGTCAGAATTTTTTTAATGAATTTTTCATTGAAGCACATGTTAGAATAAAAATGGTATTAAGTTTGAATACAAAGCATTATCCATTGGTTGTATTTATTACTCGGTGGTTCTAGTGTTAATTTTAACTTACAAGAGCTTCATAGACGTCCATCTATTATCTTAATAATATTGACAAATTGGAAATAATGCATTTTTATATGCCTCTACTTTTTCGCATTTGATCTACCGATTTTTGTTATAATATGTCCTATCAAGTAAAGATATTTGATTAGCTTGATGAGACTTCTAATGGTTTTCGTTTTTAATTTTGGTTATGACAGTGGTTTTATTATCGATGAGTTTGTTATGCCCTATGAGAGGAGTCTTGAATTTAAGTAGGCATTGCGCGTAATTTTTCTTTGAGATTAGCAACGTTTGAACGGTAGATATCGCATTGCAAAATGTCAATTTTACGGTATACGATGGCGGATATTACTTCCCGGTCGCGTAAATATTTACGAGTGACAGGGAACATAAATTGTTTCCTCCAATTCTTCTGACAATCAACAAACGACATAAGTTTATTACAGAAAAGGAAACTCAGTTTACCGTCGAACTGACTGTCGAAGGACGCTCTTAAAAATTTCGATTAGTATGAGGTAACAATTGTTTTGTTGTGGATTTTTACCTCGGGAGTGAATGCAATTGCAGAAATCTGAAGGGAACGACGAGCTTCTGGTTTTTTATGTAAGCTAATGAGCAATTCCGGTTGAACGGAATGGTTCTTTTTATCGCGAGAAAATAAGAATAAGATTGTTTCGAAAAACAATCGACAGAGGTGCAGTTTAATAACGCGATTGCTCAACGTATTCTTTTCTATAGTAGATTACAAAACATTCTGTTGTATACTAGATTAAAATTAAATTATGACATAACGTTATAAAATAATAAATCGACTCAACGATTCCGGAAGCTTCGACAGCAAACATTCACTGCCACAGAAATCAAATGATAAAAATTGAACGACGAGAAAGATTGTAACTACGAACCAGTGTTACAAAGATAAGACCTAGTAACAAACGTAAAATAATTAAGGTTTTCGGACCTTTACCAAATTTACGAAATCGTGTTCAAAGGGTCAGAAACGAGGACTCGTTTTTACCATAAGTTCCGGAGAGAATTTTAGCGGATTTTATTCATTTATAATGTAACGTAAGACGTAACGTAAAATAGTAGAAGAATTTTTAAATACTGTTATATTACTTTCAACATATGGAAAAAAATTCACTCTACTCCTACCAAACACAAAACTATAAAATTGAAACACCATATGCAAATGAAACAACTGAATTTACTTAAACTTCGTACGGTTTCTATTATAATATTGTTTAAATAAAGAACTCAATTCAATCATTTCCTAATGAAAACGTTTCCGTAATTTGAATAATTGCGAGATAGAAAATCGGTCGCTTGATCATGGCGGGAACAGCGTAAACAAACACAGTGAAAATCTATTCAACTCCAGTTTGTTGCAATGGAGGTAGACAATTTTTCTTTTGCACGAAGATCAGTGTAACGACTGGACTGCGGATTTTATGAATTTACGACAAAAATGGCTAACCGCAATTCAAAGCAGTGGACATACATTAACCCTTTACACTCGAAGCTATTTTAACTCCAAAACAAAACATTTCTTCCAACCTAGAAAATGACCCTTCTATATATTTGTTTTACATACAAAAATAGTGTTATACATACGAAAATAGCGCAACTCACTCGTGCAATACTGAAATGTTTAACAATTTTTAGGAGCAATTAATAATGTAAAAAATACTTTGAATAACGATACAGCAATTTTTAGTGGCGCCTCGCATTCGCCATTCGAGTGCTAAGAGTTAAAAAGATTTAAAAAATATTTTTAACAAAGATACAGTAACTTTTAGTGGCGCCTCGCATTCGCCATTCGAGTGCTAATGGTTAAAAAGATTTAAAAAATATTTTCAACAACGATGCAGCAATTTTTAGTGGCGCCTCGCATTCGCCATTCGAGTGCTAAGTGTTAAAAAGATTTAAAAAATATTTTCAACAACGATACAGCAATTTTTAGTGGCGTCTTGCATTCGTCATTCGAGTGCTAAGAGTTAAAAAGATTTAAAAAATATTTTTAACAAAGATACAGTAACTTTTAGTGGCGCCTCGCATTCGCCATTCGATTGCTAATGGTTAAAAAGATTTAAAAAATATTTTCAACAACGATGCAGCAATTTTTAGTGGCGCCTCGCATTCGCCATTCGAGTGCTAATAGTCAAAAAGATTTAAAAAATATTTCGAACAGCGATACAGCAATTTTTAGTGGCGCCACGCATTCGCCATTCGAGCGCTAAGGATTCAAAAGATTTAACTCGGCGTATCGGTTCGAACTCGACAAAATAATCGAAAGAAGAAATAAATGTTTATTTCGCTCCTGCGTCTGCTCCGTCGATGCAGATATTTTTCATTTCGCATAAAGATCCGACAGTGACGACGAGGTATGGCAAAAGAGAAGCGTGCTCGATGGAGTCGGAGGATCGGGAGGGGTCGAAGTTCGCGCGATTAATGCCGCGGCCGCGAACTCCCGAACGGTGTTTGGCACGCGACGATCGGTTCTCGCGATCGATATTCGTACTTTCACTGGTTATCTGGTGGATTCACTGTGCCCGGGATTCTAGGACGACGGAACTAGCTCGTTGGACGGGAGACTTGGGTCCCGTCGACAAAAACGGCAACCGAAAAAAAAAAGAGAGAGCGAGAGAAAGACAGAGAGAGAGAGAGAGAGAGTAACCTGCGATATATCGTTGACACCGAGACGCGCGCCTCGAGACGAGCGACTGTCCGGTCGGACGGTCGTCAGCCGACTGATAGGTGTATGAATGAAGCGGCCGCGATTTCTGCCTCGGTTTACAGGAAAATCGGAAACCCCCTCGGCCACGTGACCGGCCGCTTCATTTTCGATACGCACACCTGCCTGCCGCGACGCACTATCGCGGAAAGACTATCATCGCTGTCGTCGATCTTCCGGGCGAATCCGCACCTTCGATCTACAGTAACGAGCAAAACTGAGTCTACACTATTCGAAGCAACATAACTTATTAAAAAATAGATCACATCACTTCAATGTTATTGAGAAGTTAGAAGGAGTTAAAAAAAGTTTGAATTGGTCGGAATCGCAAAAGAAATAGTAAAAGTTGGTTTTTTTAGCTCTTTAATCTGAGCCGGTATTGAAAATTAAAAAAATGTGTTTGATTCGCTTGAATAACTTATATCCGTGTTGAAAATTTCATCGATATTGGTTAATTGGTTTACGAGTTATGAACGATTAAAAGTGCGATTTTAAATCGAAAATCGTGAAAAATGACAATTTTTCCAATTTTAAGCGTTTATAACTCGTAAACGAATTAACTAATATTGGTGAAATTTTCAGCATGGATATAATTTATTCGAGCGAATCAAATACATTCTTTAAATTTTCAATACAGGCTCAGATAAAAAAAGCTGAAAAAATCGACTTTTACTATTTCTTTTGCGATTCCGATCAATTCAAACTTTTTTTCAAAAATTTTTTAAACCTCGTGTAATAAACTAATCCTTCTAACTTCTGAATAACATTCAAGTCATTTGATTTAATTTTTAAAAAGTTGTATTGCTTCGAATAGTGTAGAATCAGTTTTGCTCGTTAGTGTAACTCACTAATTCTAACGCATTGTTCGCCGGCAATTTTACGCATAAGCAATCTCGCGTTGTCAGCTATTATTTCGTAATTGAACGTGGATGTGAAACAATTAAACCAGTCGACTGTCGAGTTTAATTCGAAAAATCCCTCACGGCGCGGTATCAACACTAGAACGACGGGAGCAGTCAAAACGACTGCTCTCTAATTTTTTCTTTTACAATTGTAAAAATGTTTTCATCGGAAATTTTTTAATGAATCTCTTCATTGAAGCATACATTACAATAAAAGTTGTATGAAGTCCGAATGGGCACAGTCGTGTCACTGTTACAAAGCAATATACGTCAGTCACATTTATTGCTCCGTCGTTCTAGTGTTAAAGTCAAGCAACGAGGAATAAAAGCCGAAGCCCTTACGTAAAGCTAAACGAGAAAGAATTACGTTTTTATTCGAGAAGAAATTAACAATTCGTTAACGCTAACCGCAATAGAGTTTCGGATCGACGTGTACACACGTCGAACGCGCTTAAACAGACTGCAATAAACTTTATTTATACACGACGCATTGAAGTGAAACTTCGGACATATCTTTTATATAACTTTGCATAGTCTTTTTCGGTGCGATACTGTCTCCACAACGTTTCGGCACGAAAACGCGAGAGTTAACTCGTGACCGGTCAACAATGTGTTAACACGTCGGCTACCAGAGTCACGAATATCTCGCAATTTACTCGGTGATAAACAAATTAATTTTATACGCATCGCTATGCAACGTTGTAGTACACAGCACAATGCTCGGAGACTCTAAGACTTGGTTCTGTAAAATTGTCTCGATGTTTCGTGAACTTCAATCAAGTCGTCCGTCCCATAAGTTCGTGCTGTTTACTCTTATTGTTGTGATTATTATATATCGTTTATTTTAAAGTGGTCGCATTAACAGCTAGGTCATTAGCGGCCACATGGATTACAATTGAAAATAGAAGAGAAGGTTACGGTTAATTCGTTTACTCTTGTATCGTTTAAGTTCTAAAAATAAAATATGTAATCACCATTTCATTCCACAACCTCTTCTGACCTTTTTGGCAAAGACATCGTACTATAAAAATCGTCACTATACAATTTCTGCGGTTTTTCATTATAATACTTTTCAATGGCGAATAATATCAACATATCCACGTCACGAACTTATGGGACGACCTAATATTTCAAGAATGATGACTAGACTGAGGATCTTTATGCATTTATGAAAATTTTTAAAAATTCTACAACACAAAATTCGATAGAATTTAGTACGATTTTTATTCGTTTTGGATCCGCAGAGACTGTTCCCATGAAAAATAGGATTTTATTTAATTTTCTTTTGTCTACAAAAATTGGAAATGGCATAAACATCCGCGGTCTAATGATGACAAACGAAACGAATGGTGGCGGCGAACGTATTTGACACTTTGACTGCCAAATTAGAACTCAAAAATTATTGACTCAAACATTTCATAAAATCGAAGTTAGTTATTCAATGAAATAAATATTGAAACAAATTAAATATATGATATTGATATTAATGTATGCTATTGAGTAGTTCTCCAAGTTTTTTGCACTTTACAGTTCCTAATCAAATTTAGTTCGATGAACATATTAACGTAAAAGTTCATTTTAAAACCTGGACAAATAATTCACGGAAACATTGTTCGTCTACAGTGACTCTTCCATCAACAATAAACCTACCAAGCACAAAATTGAAACGTCTTATAGAAGGGAAAAGATTGAATTTATTAAATAGATTGAATACCATGTGCTTAAATAAAGAACTCAATTCAGTAATTTCCTATGAAAACGTTTATATAATTTTAATCATTGTAAAACAGAAAACCGGTAATTTTGACCGGTAGTAGGTTTACTATTGACTCCCATTAAACTGTTCAAATTTTTGCCAAAAATTTTCTGCAAAACGTCTTCAATCTCCTTGCATTTTTCAGACCCTAACCAAATTCGAAATATGCAACACGCGAAAATTCATTGTTAAGTCTGGCCAAACGATTCAAACAATTTCATCCGAGTATTACCAAAGGAAAGACGATCATTCTAAATCCAGTCTCGAAACCGGCATAAAAATGATTCCTCGCCGTTGCGGGGGCAGAAAACGCAACAACAATTGCATAACCGTGTTCCACGGACATTGTTTAACGCACAGAGGCAACGTCTGGGGGCTGTTGATTCGCCAAATAATTCCGCGGATCACGGAACGGTCGTAAATCACCTAGATCAACGGGTGGCGTGTGTACGTGTGTGTGTGTGGATCGTCGAACAGCGCAGACGTTTTCGATCGTCGCGCGGAAGATTTGCGTTTTCCCTCGGCGGTCGTGTAAAAATTCAGGCTAATGGTCCGTTGCCAAACAATGTCCATCGCGAGACGAGGATCGTTTTACAGCGTTCGCGGCATTTTACTATACTCTCGACGGCTCCTCCGTCTCGTGAACGAAGACCTTGGCCATCATTCGTTTCCTCGAGCGCTCGTGTGCGCGCACTATGCTTCCGGGGGTACCATTCCCGACGAGGAGAACGTCTGATGGACTAATTGGCCCTCGACCACGCACTAATTTCGTACCGCTCGTGACATTTCGGCGCACGAGGCTTCGAACTTGGACCGCGAACAAATTACACGTCCTGGCTCGACCAACGTGAAACAAGTCGCGTCCGGGGCCATTTTTCTTAACGGTAGACTCGTCGGTCTAGACCCATACCGGGTACATAATCTGAGGATCTTTTTTAACGTAGGATCATTTCACATTAATAGTACCTTCCCCACGAATTTTTATTATGGGAACGCACTGAGAAGAAATGTCTGTCGTTAAATTGAATGTGTAAATTTCTAAACCTCGGATGGTGGACGATTTTTGATCTTTTGTTTTCACATATTTTATACCCACTTCTCTGAGATCAGTGTTAATCTTATTATTGGACTTAATCTAAATAGCTGATAATTTAAATTGCATGCTGAATAAATAGAGTTTGGATGGAACTGAAAAATGGTCCCAACTTTGACCATCGGAGGAGTAACATTGTACAAATCGCATAAATATTAGGTATCGAGAAATGTTTTTGTTGCTTTCTATGTAGACAGATGGAAAAATAAAATATCTGTTCGGAAAAGAGGCCATTTTTTGAGATGGAAGTAAAGAAGAAATTTGTGCTAACAATAATTAGAAGAAGAGTTAATTGTTAGGAAGTTTAATCGTTTAATTGCTCAGTTTGGATTACGGAGCAGCATAGATATGTGTTTTAATCGTTCGCGACTCGATCCTGCTTTTCCCATAGAGACAAAAGCGTAGATCGCGCTCACCCTAATCGTGAATAGGGCCATTCACATGTTTTCAGCTTACTATTGCTGACGAAGGCCGGCGGTATTGTTGGGGAAAGTAGAATAGGTGTTTTTTGGGAGAAACCTGTGGGACAGGACGTGTACCTTTTTCTCTTTATTCTCTGAAACCTCCTTTATGTTATTATTCTATACAATTTTTTTTAAATTCCTGAGCTCCTGTCTCTTATATGTTGTCCTAATCTAGCAATGAGTACTAATTTTTATAAGTCTTCAATCTTTTTTACACTATTCTTCTATAAAAGTTTGTTTAATATTCCCCAGGTTCTATTAATTTTATAGAATTATATATTGCCCTGGTCCAGCAATGAATTTCATAAATCTTCAACCTCTTTTACACTACTCCTCCATAATCATGCCATTTTCGTATACCATACCTAAATCGTAACGGTGAAAGTCCTACTGCACACACTATAGCGGCGAAAGCCCTACTGCGTAAACTATGGAAGAACAAAGAAATTGGAAAAGCGAGGCGATCATTGAATTCATAGGACCTCGTGATTTCGAATTGTTAAAAATAAAAATAAAAGACGAGCGTTCATGCAGAGCATGCATATTTATGCTTATGCATGTTCTAAGCAAAACAATTGCGTAGACTTTGAAACGAAACAGAAGCTCATTGTTAGCCTCTGTCAAAATTGCGAGCTATTTGCTAGCCGTTAATAAAACGTAATTATTTCTTGCAGGAAATCGTAGAGAGACCGAACATCTAGTGACGTGTCTATATTTGGTAATACATTTCTTTGGAAATAACGGTAGTAGTAAGCATTTTGTGCCACTTAACTTTTTCCTTATTCTTTCTAGGAATGACCACCTGTCTTGACGTAGATTCCAATATAATTAATGGACGGTTATTCCGATGATTTTATGTAACTAGCTATAAAGAAGATGAATGGATTTTGACTAAGAAAAATCGTATTGGTTTCTGTCGAAATAAAACGAATGCGTGTTTATTTAAAACAATATGAAATAAACCCGTTAACTAGTCTCGTGCTGATGAAAAAAGAGATTTGTTATACTTAAACTTATAGAAGTGCAGCATTGAAATAAAAAGAATGATGAAATATACAATTCTTTCTTCGTTTTATTGAAAAACAATCATTTCGGATTAAATTAAAATGCACAAACAGTACTAATAATAAACCCTTAATACTAATTAATGTGTACATAATACTACTTAAATAAAATCATTTTGATTTGGGAATGAAACAATCAAATTGTTGAACACCTGGACAAGGAGTAAGGCCAAATGGGAGTCAGAATGACTCAAAAGTTGTTGGGAAAAAGTATAAACGTTATATTATATATTATATATCATTAATAAATGTACAATAAGCATTTTAACAAGATAACATTAGGAATTGTATTGTCCGTTTACAGTTTCACGAAAAAGAAATAAGAGAAAAAACATAGAAAGGCCACCCGTATTAATACTGCAGTTAGTTTAAATGTGCGTTTGAATAAGTTTAAGTCTCAAAAATATATATATATATACGTATATATATGTATGTATATGTATACAAAGATGTAGATATGTACTTGTTGCTGGTACAGCAATTTCATTTGACAAGACTGCAGATTATATTATATTGAAAAAGATGATTTTGCCCGAAACTTACATCGTCCAAGTTAATCGTCGCTCTAAGACAAAAATTAACAAGCCAAGCATTACATCCCCATTGACATAACGCCATCATGGAGCCTGATCTGATGACGAGCTGGGCACAAGGGAGGCTATTGCAAAGATTAATCAATGTAATAATCAAGTTGATCCGCAATACCATGTATCTTTACATCGTTCAAACACGTACCTATGATGATGATTAGAATGATCACGCATATAATGCCGATAATGATCATCATTTTGAGATTCTTCCACCAGTACTTCCTCTTCAGCTTGCCCGCCTGCTGCTCGAACTGCGTAGCTCCCTGCTGCAAGGCATCGGCTCGGTTCTCTAACTCGGAAAGCTTCTGATCTCTCTCCAATACTTTCTCCACGTTTACTTTCATGATCCCCACGACCTCGTTGACGGTGGCCTGGGTCTGTTGCAGCTTCTTCGACGCTGCCGCCTGCTGCGGGGTGCGTGGCCCGCCCACTTCTTCTTCTCGTGAATTGCCGCTGCCTTCCATGTTTCTGCAACCATAAAAACCGCACGAATTAGGTAAGATACCCGAGCATTGATGCGTTGCTCTTTGCGCTGACTGTTTGCGAGCAAAAAAGGGGTCCCAAGTGCAGCCGAGAAATCCAAAGTGCAATCTCACGAGGATTATCTTTGCGAACTATTTGCCGTACGGCAAATAATTATAGAAATACGAACCTTTCGTAGCCTAATCGATAGAAACGGGTGTGGAACAGAGATTTATCTAGCGAACGAAGAATTTCGTGAATTTCGAAGTCGGATAATTACCGTACACACCCATAACCTCAAAGCTGACGGGGAAGTGTACAGTAGCTGGTCGGTTTCATGATAATTCTGCTGGTCATCGTGACATTATTTTATTGCATTTGATAGAAATTGACGGAATATGAGTGTCATTGTCATTAAACGAACGCGAGACATCGAAATGCGTGTTTTCGGTCGCCGTGAAGCTGAAACAGCTTTCAACGTATTCGCGGATCTAATTGTTTATTTTTTAAGCGCAACGCACAGGGTGAACGCACTCACGTGAAAATAAGGGATCCGTGGAGAACGCAGGCGAGAATCTGCTTTATTTATAAATAATGACAGGTACTCCAAACTTTGCTTCGCTGACGAACACACTTTCACGACAACAGTAAATGACACATGATAAAAATGGCGAGACCAGTGACGTCACGTTTATTCCGACAACATTCCGTTATCACAATGGAAGAAAGCCGTTATTTCTCGTAATCTAATCACCGATTCATCGGACAATGCCGTATCTGTTTTTTTTTTGACATTTAGTGTGACTTATCTTTTTAAAAGTCAACCGCACCACCGAAATTCAAATTGACACGGTGCCGCCATCTCGAGAAGATGGCGTCAACTTTGAACGCGTGTTCCCTGTGTACCGACGTGCAATATAATTAAATAATTGATTTATCACTGGAAAGTTCGGTCTTCGACGAATGCCAGTTATGTAAAATTACGTTTGAATGATTCTTGCCGCTGTCGCCGTAAAAGGCACGGTCATAACGGCAAGAATTTTTCGAGTATGTTGGAGACTGGAACGCGAATGATTCTTGCCGAGAAGATCGTGAGAAGCATGGATTAGAACGGCAGGAATTATTTGTGCTGCACGATGCACCCCTGAAATTATTTCTATAAATGTACTGGATAAGTTAATTGCACAATGATTTCGAATTTCGGTAGATCAAATATGCTTTACTGCAAATATTTACCAAAAAGTATCAATTTCAAATTGCACGAATAAAGAAACTTAGAGAAACTAGAAAATTTATGAGAGGGGTGGTTTAATATGAGGTCTGCGTCTTTTCAAAATGTTTGAGGTTAAAAAACATCTGTGCAAATTAGAAATATTATCAAATTTCAAGAAAAATAATGAAATACATGTTGCTCAATCAACTTCGTCCTCTTCCAAATGAAAACGCTTCAAATAACTCATCAACCCCATTCAATCTTTTAAATTCGAGCGATAGAATGAAAAATAAAGTAAATCAAATTTCCAGGGCTACGCAAAAAATTATCACGACATTAAAAGTGCACGAGGGATGTCAGCGGATAACAATAGCGCAAGAAAATAACAAATTTTCGGTACAACCCTCGACAAACTAAGCGAACAGTCCAAGTCTTCACGAGTAAATCATAGAATGATGAAGAAGCTACCGAAAATTCTGCCGAAAACAATTGAAAAAATTCCCAATAATACTCTGCAATCTCGAAGCCACAATTTCCCCGTTAAAAACGTAAACTCACCATCGCGAGGAGCCATGATTCCCATCTTCCGGCGTGTCGCAGACATTTTCGCGGAGCGTGGTTCACGTTAGCCCGGTCTCACGGCAAAAATCGCAAAGAACATAAATAAAATATCCTGCGGATGCTCGTGCGCGCACTACCATCGCATCTTCAGGGCCGTAGAACCGTCCCGGAAATCCTCCCCGACAAAAACAAACTCTAAAACCACCGTCGGATCGTCAACCCCTGTAAGCAATTAAAAACACCCCTCGGTCCTCCTGAAAAAACCGTTTGCAGCTGAAACAAATTATAATTCAGACCCGGTCCAAGTCAGAAACTTTTCCGAAACAGACGGACAAGACTCGGTCGTTGGCCTATATTCCCAAACGTGTGCCCAGGGCCGTGAAAATGGTAGGACAGCCCTGGGCCCTGGCTTCAGGGTGTGTTTGCGCATGAGGGTTGCAGCTTGCTCACATTTATTGACTGGGAGGCTGGTGCATGCGCAGCTCTCGTCTCGAAATTCTCTGTCGACCTTCGATGCATCGACTGGCGGCTCGCCGAGGGTCCAGGAAAATTTCGAATTTCCAAGAACCACGGGGGAATTCGGTTTTTTCCGCTGAACCGGTCTCGGCCGGCTCGTCTTCGCGGTTCGGTTTCGCCGGGAGGAGAGGGTCGGAGAGCGACGGGGCTTAGGGGAGGTTTTCCATCGAGGTTCGAAGGCCCGTGGTCGATCGAGATATCGCACCGAGCGGCGGCGATATCGCGGCGGTGCCGCTGGAAATTTTATCAATACCGCGGCCGTCTAGTCGCTGACAGTCACTCGTGAAAAGTACGCGGTCATCCGACGGGGTTGCCAGGCAAGCGGATTGCTCTAGCCGAGGAAAGCAGAAGCGAGCGACGACCAACATGTGAGTAGAACAACGAGAAACGTTCCGATCGCGTTCGTCGACAGTGATTTTCGCCCGGAACACCATCGGCGACAGACAGGCCCCGATGACAGACCGCTGATCCTCCGAACTGGCCGACCTAATCCCGTGTCCACCTGCTACACGCACCGAGACCCTCCAACATCCGTTCCTCCATCGGGAAACACACCGATCCTCCGATTAACGGCTAATTTTCCTCGACGAAAAGTTCGCCGCCCAGCTACTTCGGACATTGTCGAATGTGTGTCAGCGGGAAGGGAGGCTTTTCGGCCGAGATTCGAGCTGTCTCGGCGGATCAGTGGATTTGGAGCGGGACTATCTGGAAGTATTTCAACAATTTTGATCAGTGCGCAAAGTAGAATGCTCGAGGATTAGGGAAACGACGAGGAGTTTTTCGAAGAGTCTGCTAAAGAGAGAAAGAGAGAGAGATGGCTGCGAATTGGGGTCGCTGGTTTTCCAAATGTTTGTATTTTCGAACGGAGATTTTCTGTTGTTGGGGGAAGGAATCGGTTTTCTGGACGTTGAATAAATGATTCGAGGGTACACGGGGTCAGGTGGTTCTACGGGGGGGTGGTCGGGGTTCGTTGTTTCGGCATTTCTTTCCGCCAGCCATCGGCTCGCCGGAGGAATCGAACCACGCAAGGCGGATTTTAAGACGCAATTTCCTAGGCCTTTGTCGGCAATCGATCCCCCTGCACGGCCAGGCCGCGACACACGACAGAATTTCCGATAAACTGCAGCGAAGCTTAAAGCGGACCAACGAGCCCGATTTCTTCCGGACGGTGAAATTGCGGTCATTGAATTCCGGGCCCTCGGCATGGCCCTGTTTCGCGATCGAACGGCGAACGATCCGAGACAGCCATGAATTGTGCAACAATCGCCGGATCTGCCAGACGTGGTCCGCCGTTGATCGACCGCCGACAATTCTCCGAAAGATTCGTTCCCTCCTGTTCGCATAATTATTTTGGTACTGGTAGGGGGCTCCGAAATGTTAGCTTGTCCCGGAACATTCTTTCCCGATGTGTACCTTTAACCCTTTGACTATAGACGCACTGACGACAGACGTATTGTATACGCCCTCACATGTTTATCAATATATAGGAAAGACGTGGCACTGCTACTGCAAATAGCCGAATAGTTAGTTATCGTTGTTAATAGTTTTTTGGCAATATTGTTCGCTCTCTATTGCGAATCGACACGCATGAACTTAGCCCTTCGTG
>CM052130.1:23312033-23368634 GCA_028454255.1 Halictus ligatus
AATTATCTGGACGCAAAGATACATTCCGACCAGTGTACTTTTGCGCACAGAGGAAGTAGATTATCCTTGCTGTGCTCGGACAGTCGTGGAAGATACAAAGTAGTATTTCAAATTGCAACAATATGGAGACGAGGTGTTTTTAACAGTCCAAATTGATCAAATGTAAATCAATTATCTGGACGCAAAGATACATTCCGACCAGTGTGCCACCTTACACACATAGTGGAAGTAGATTAACCTTGCTGTTCTCGGACAGTCGTGATAGATAAAAAGTAGTACTTCAAATTGGAACAATATGGAAACGAGGTATTTCTAACTTTCCAAATTGTTGAAATGTAAATCAATTATCTGGACGCAAAGATACATTCCGACCAGTGTACTTTTGCGCATAGAGGAAGTAGATTATCCTTGCTGTGCTCGGACAGTCGTGTAAGATACAAAGTAGTATTTCAAATTGGAACAATATGGAAACGAGGTATTTTTAACTGTCTAAATTGTTCAAATGTAAATCAATTATCTGGACATAAAGATAAATTCCGACCAGTGTACTTTTGCGCACAGAGGAAGTAGATTATCCTTGCTGTGCTCGGACAGTCGTGGAAGATACAAAATAGTATTTCAAATTGGAACAATGTGGGAACGAGGTGTTGTTAACAGTGGTGCGTCGCGGTCCCATTTCTTCGGAACTGAATGTGAAACCGGTTCCTGCGGGAGAGGATACGAGTCCTGCTCCGCCACCGTCCAATTACCGCAAAATAATTCTGTAGCGCATTAATTGGCAATTCCTACAATGCGCGGGGCGAAATGAACGGCCGGATTGTTCCGTTAGAATCCGGAGCGTAATGGCATTACATAAAGACAAAGCAGGAGGACGGCACGCGGCAGGCCGGGTACAGGCAGGAACAAATGAACACGGCCGAGATATTATGAATGGACGGTGGATGTTCGGAGCGGAACTTTCCCCCGTACAAAGGACGGGGATGGATGGCGAGAGCGTTTAAGGTGCAAAACTATCAGACTAACGATTACGGGGGGGGGAGGACAAAAGGCGGGCACAGGATGAAGCCGAAGGACGAACAGTCGAAGCAGCCCGAAGGATCTTCCCTCCATTCATTCTCGCAGAGGCGTTCAAGTAGTTCGACCCTGCGCGTCCGACTGCACACAGATATCGATTACTGTGTCGAGCTCGCGTAATCGATGCCAAGCCCCGCGCGCCGCACAGCGCTGCATTTTCGCGAGAACCTGGCCAGCATTTCATTTCCATTCGCGAGACGGATACCGATGCGTCGAATGCCCGTCGAACTTTTTGAATAACTCGAAATCGAGTTTCTTGCTTCTCGCTGTCTTTCAAATTTAAGCATTTTTATCATTTTTTTTTTTTTTTTAGAAATTTATGCATACGATATTTCACTATTCAAGCAGACGTTCTAAACTCAAAATCTCGCACGGAAATATTATTTGTCGCGTGGTTAAGAAATGTACAGTGACTTCTCTATATATGTCGTCAAGGCCTGAACGATTTGCGTCGCGGAATTATCCCCACTACCGCGAGATATGCCCCGTGAAACGCAACACGGCTAGGGTATGTCTCCTGGACGATACATGACGCTGACGTCATGTACAACCTTGTTGTTGACATATATCGAGAATTCATATATAAGGAGAGTCTAATGATAATTTACCCGGCGGATAAAATATTTCGTGTACGACTTATTCGAAGCGAATTTCATATTCCGTTTGAATATGGTTCGGAAATTACGAATGCCACAGCATAACAAATATATTTATTGTTCAGAAACACTTGCATTATATATGATAGACAAAGACGTCCGACACCATATGAACGAAGAGACGTTGAGAAAAGAGAGAAGAAAGAGCAAATGAGATTTGGATAGATCTAGAGAATTTGGAGTTTGTGTTGTAGTCGAAAGTGTAGCATTAAATCAATGAATCTTGTAGTGTGAGTGTAAAAATTATTGTCCTCGTCTCCACTCACACGGTCGATATTGTTTCTTGTATTTTGAAATGTATATTCGCGATTGAATATTTTATAGAAATAATGAGAATTCTGTTCAGGTGGACTTTCGTTTGAAAATTGATTATCTTAACGTAAATTCTCCCGCTTGTGTGAGTGGCTCTAATGATTCGATCGTCCACCGTAGGTAATTTTATTAAAAGTTTGTCTGATCATCGTCGATCCCATTCTACTGCCGGCCCGACTATAAACTGATTCGCGCCACTGCCCCCGAAGCCGAGGGCGATTAAACCCGTGAAAGCCTCGCACAATATTCGCCATGTCAAACAATTAATGGTGGCTGCGGCTTCGTCCCCGAAACCGACCTTCCAATTCGGCGGCCATTTGTTTCAATATGGCGCGTTGCGAGATTAATAGTAATTGGACGGTTACGGAAATGTTCGGTTTCATTTTTGTCCCCCGTTGTTATCCAATTTTACTCGATTTGTTGTTCGAAATTTTGTAAAGAAATATCCCGAAATCCGTACTCCCATTTTTTGAGAAAATCATGTAAGAGATAAACGTTCCGACGAAGTATAAAATAAAATCTTTGCGCCAGATATTTTCTAGGAATTTTCGAAGTAGAATTTACCAACACTAGAATTGAACAGAAATTTGTTTTTCCTGTGTCAATGATTCCAATATTTTAATATTTAAATGCAAACAGTATTACTTTCAATCGATCTGTATTTTATCGTGTTTTTAAATTTAACACGAACGCAGAATAATCTGCAATTTACTAACGAACGCGGTAATTGTATGTAGATACAAATGTTCATAACAATACCGTGTTATTCGTTCGTACTCGAAATTAATGAGACTAATGAAACGCTGGTAATACCGCAGCAGTATTTCCGTTTGCCGTGAGCAGAATCAGCGAACATAATGATCTGACCAATTTCACATAACGCTCGAATTTAATTAATTACAAGGTCTAACGGTGAAAATGAAGTACTGAATGGGAAAATGTTGGAATTTATGATAAATGGTACCAATATTTCCATCTATTCTACGGAAAAAAAACAGCTCGCAATAACCAAACATACTTCGCACGAGCTCTGCCACTCTGATTTAATAAATTTCCAACGACTAATCAAATCGTACAGCGAAGATTAAACGGCGAATCATGCGACAAGATGGTCGTAAGAAAAGCTCTTTCTTGAAAAAGCTTCGTCGATAAATTTCCCTGATTAATCATCCCACGCACAGAAGAGAAAACCCAGCTGGTTTAATGCTATCTTTATTAGGTTTGTTTAAAGGGCACGTTTGTTCGTCGCGCATCAAAGGATCGAGTAAATTAACGTTCAGCAATTAATTTCAGAATCCGCGCCGGACGTTTTTGAACATCAATTTCTATTTTTAAACAAGTTACTCCCCTTTTTGTAATTTTAGCTAGATTGCGCAGAATTACGCACAAATCTATTTTTCGGTGGATCGATGGACAACAAAGTTTGTTATTTTTCTAATGCTTTTGTTTGTTTGTTTTTCGCAGACGCGCTTCAACAAGGAGCGTCGCAATTCGAACAACAGGCGGGAAAACTGAAGAGGAAGTTCTGGCTACAAAATCTGAAGGTGAGAATTTGGGATAATACTATTAGTACTAGTTAGTATAGTATTATTAATATAGTAAGCGGATTTCTATGCAATTATTATTTTGTAGGCATATTTTTATGTCTGTATTGTGAGATGTCTACAGTAAAGTCTTGATTTAAGCCGAACGGAGGTGACAAGAAAATAGTAGACCTACACGATCTATGTCGCAACATGGATCCAAGGATTGGGCTTAGATCAAGACTAACATAAACATTTATTTCTTTTCTAGAGTTTCCGACTTTTTCTTTCACAACTCGTGAAGTTATAGAAATATTTTCCTGAGAAACTTTGCAGCAAACTTGTTAATTGAAATCATCTTGGTCAATTTGAAACAGTGTCTCGAATCATAGACTATTTTATAGTGTTATATTTTTTTTTACATATTTGATATTACATCGATGAAACGCGTAACAATTGATTTTACGGTCGCATAAAAATATCTCTCTGTACATTTAGCTATTGGAAAATTGTCGCTATGAAAAAATTCGGAATGAATGGAATTTTACTACATGGAGTATTTGAGCTTCCTACGGATGATAAATAAAAGTGGAATTTCGTTTTATAGAATATTTGATCTACTATTTTTATGTGTTTGACATTAAACACCGGAATCCAATAATTGATTTTAAGGTTTAATGGGAAATATCTGTTCCAATATGTACACTTGCTATCGACAGCTGAAAGAATCAGTTTTTTCGTCCGTTCTGATCAATGATAAATAAACGAAAATTGCGTACAACAAATAATATCGAAGAAAACATTAAGTTTCACGATTGATCTTTGGTTTTTATTACATTTTTACTGTGTATTCGAATTTTGTTTGACAATCTTGTTGAACAACTGACAAGAACAACTTGGTTTTCTTTGTTTCGTAGATGATGATCATCATGGGCGTCATCGCACTCATCGTGTTGGCCATTATCGTCGGTAAGTAACCAGAGGTGTAGACGCACTTTCAGAAAGCTAATACACCGCCACTGTAATTGTCTCTGAGTGTTCTGTGTCATTTCGTCGATGACACCCACGCCACGATTGTCGAGCGATCGATTCAGAATTCGAAATTTTAGATCTCTTGGAAGATCTACGATCAATCCAAAAAGGAAATCAATGAACCGCTGGTGGCTAGCACTTCGTACGTTTGTATTAAAAAAAATTGTTATCAATTTGATATTAACGTCAAGATAAATTGTTAAATGCGAAGTGTGTTTCAAGATACGAATTTTATTTTTGCACCCGATTAAAAATTTTTCAAATCCCATGAGAAGAAATTTGCCGATACCGTGAAAAAAATTGGTAAACGTAAAGTGTTTTGCGAAATGCAAATTTGATCTTTGTGTCGATGTGATTGAAACTTTTCCGAATGCCATAGAAAAATTATTTTTAGTTTGGCGATACTACAAAGAAAAATTGGCAAATCTGAAATGTGTTTTAAGTTTATTTTCGTGTCAATGGGATTGAAAATTTCCCGAATGTCATAGAAAAATTACTTTTAGTTTGGCGATACTACAAAGAAAAATTGGCAAATCTGAAATGTGTTTTAAGTTTATTTTCGTGTCGATGGGATTGAAAATTTTCCGAATGCCATAGAAAAATTATTTTTAATTTGGCGATACTAGAAAGTAAAATTGGCAAATCTGAAATGTGTTTTAAGTTTATTTTCGTGTCGATGGGATTGAAAATTTTCCGAATGCCATAGAAAAATTATTTTTAATTTGGCGAAACTAGAAAGAAAAATTGGCAAATCTGAAATGTGTTTTAAGTTTATTTTCGTGTCGATGGGATTGAAAATTTTCCGAATGTCATAGAAAAATTACTTTTAGTTTGGCGATACGACAAAGAAAAATTGGCAAATCTGAAATGTGTTTTAAATTTATTTTCGTGTCGATGGGATTGAAAATTTCCCGAATGCCATAGAAAAATTACTTTTAGTTTGGCGATACGACAAAGAAAAATTGGCAAATCTGAAATGTGTTTTAAGTTTATTTTCGTGTCGATGGGATCGAAAATTTCCCGAATGCCATAGAAAAATTATTTTTAGTTTGGCGATACTACAAAGAAAAATTGGCAAATCTGAAATGTGTTTTGTCTGTGTGTCGATGGGATTGAAAATTTTCTGTCACGGCAACAAAAAATCGTATTTTGACAGTAACACCAGGACAAATTGGCAAACATAGAATTTCGGAATGGGAATTTTATCTCCGTGCGGATGGGATTGAAAATTTTCCGAATACCATGAATCGATCGTTCAAGCCCACTGTCACTGTCAGTCCGCATTTCCGTACTAAGAAAAGGTCTCCACGGCCGACAGACTGTGTTCACACGACGCAACGGGCAATCGAACTTCACGGCAGAAATATCGCCGATAAAATTCGATAGGTGCTCGTGGAATTCCCCCGGAAATTTCCTCGAGAATTCCCCGGGAATTCCTCGGCCGTATCTATATATATACACATAATATCCGGGAACGGTTTCGTCCACAGAGAAGCGTTCACTTTATATCTCGAATCGTCCTTCTCGACGACGGGACTTCCAAGAATTTTGACGTCGAATCGAATTTATTCGACGAAAACTGGAAGCATTTTAACGCCAATTTTACCAACGAGATTTCCCAGATTTCTGGAGCCATCGTGCAAATAACACAAACGTGACACGGGAAATAAGGACATTTAAATTATTCGAGGAATCATCAACCCTTAAACTTGATATCAATTTTCCGAAATTAAAGTTTAATCCGTGCAATTGCCAGATTTCCAACCGAGTCCTTCCTATTTTTCATTTTTGCGGAAAATATTAGTAAGAAAGTTAAAAATTTAGGGGTGAATTTACTAGATTATAAGCTGTTGCAATAGGGATGATCAATTTGCTATAAAAAAATTTCTAGATTTGCCACGCAGTCCTTTTATTTTATTTTTCATTCTATTCACTCCGTTCAATTTTATTTCACTGTGAACCGGGGGAAAGAGACAAGGAATGAAGAGTAACCAAGTATAAATTTATAAATATTTCGTTATTACCACTTGATACTGCACTATTGCTGGCAACTAAATTTCACTGAAATCGCTTCGAAAACGAAACAATTTCTTCCAAGGTGTTATCCTTAATTATTATTTCTTCCAAATAAATATTGTTTCGAGCCACGGTTCAAGAGAAAACAACTCCAACAATAGAACAGCTATTTTCAGAGTTGCATATTTCGTCCGTGGCGCGCGCAATCGATTGCATTAAAAGTTCGCATGCCCGAAACCGCAATTAACAGAGCGTTGTATAAATTTGTGGAGCTGCTAATTGCCGAGTTGCACAATTACCGAAGTTAAAAAAACAACCGAAAAATACCGAAAAATCGCGATACTTTCGCGGCCCGGCCACGAGAACCGGAAGTCGAACAAAGTTGCTCCAGAGGTCTGGCAAAGTTCCGTTCGAAATTGGCGTGGAGCAATTAAAGAATTCTCTTTTCTAGTCCTTCGCAATGAATTCGAGCTCTCGACGGCTCGCGGCAACGAATTTCTCTGAACGACAGAGGTGGATAACAAAACAAAACAAAACAAAACAAAAAAAGAAACAAAAGAAACAAAAACGTGGCCATCGCGATCATTTTCTCGCCGATCGAATTTAAAACGTGTGAACTCTATGTGTTTCTCTTTTCCCGTCTAGTGAACATCGTGTAGACGTGCTGGTTGGTGGAAGAGATTTGTGTGTGAGTGAGTCTGAAGGTAGAACAAAAAAAAAACGCAACACACAAACTGCGACCGTTTCCGTGTTACTGTTGTCTCTATCTCTGTCTCTCTGTATATTTATTTCTCGTTATTTCCGCTCTGTCCACCTGTGCTCCTTTACCTTCTTCTATTCTAGTAGGTCGTGTGTGTACGAGTACCTGTGTATACGGACATGTGTATATCTCCGTTCTCGTTGTTTCTGTATTACCAAAACACCCACAAACACCCCCGTTCAGACAACTCGTCGTTCCCTGAACTTCGTCCCGCGCAGCTGCTCGCTGTTTCGGCAGAATCTTTCCGAATCGTTGCATCCAACCGCTCCGAAACGGCCGACGATACTGTCAAACAATATTACATTAACAATCAACATCCGTGCTTTGCTCGCAGGAAGCCCTAATTCATATAATTTCAACCCCCTTCGCCGTGACGGTGGTTACAGCAGAATTATCGGCTTTTCCCACGGTCCCGGATGCGAAAATTCGCAAAAAAATCTGAAATGCCACCGACACCCAGATGTGCATCCAGGAATTTTTTCAGATTTTTTGATCGACAAATAAATGGTATTTCCGAGACCGAACTCATTTATAGTGCTGCAATCTTAACACATTGTTGACCGGGAACGTCATATGACGTCTTTCGATAACGAAACGTTATTGACCGGGAACGTCATATGACGTCTTTCGATAACCTAATGTAATTGACGAAGTATTATACCTTCAAATTGTGGTTACTGTTTACCATTTGTCTTCGTTAAATGTACAATTCAAACTGTACATATATTATTGAGAAACTCTCAGATTATAAGCAAACGTGGTAAGATCAAGTTGTTTTACATTTTTCCAGTTAGGACGCGACGTATAAATCGTTATTCTTAAATTTTTAGAAATGGCCCATTGCGAACTTTTTGAAGAACAATTTTGTGAAGATAATTTGTCCGACTATCCAAGTGACGTCTGTGTTAGTGATTCAGAAAATGATAGTTTTTCAGAACATAGTTCTGATTCAGAAGATACAAATATCAGACCAACAAAACGACGAAAAACCGTAATTATTGAGAGTGACTCTGAAAATGAAGATAACGGTTATGATGCTGGATGCTGAAGTTTATTTAGATTGTTTTAGTTCTACATTTAATTAATGTCTGGTGACATTAGATAGCTCCTGCGTAAAATTGCCGGTCAACAATGTGTTAAAAGAGAACGTATAAACTTGGGTAACATATTTCGTTGTACTTTACTTGGAACGGGTTTTCGTAATTAATTTCGTACACGAAAGTTTCGAGGATTGAACGGAGATTAGTTTGCGAGATTGAAGCACGACTTCCGGCGGAAATGTTGTTGCAATTTGGAAACCAAGAAAGATTCTGACGAGACCGACGCTTGACGTCGCTATCTGTATTCCATTCCCCCGTAACAAACCGTTCCCGTCCTTCGTGGCTCGTTGTATATTCATGAATCACCGATTTAATTGGCCCGAGGCTCAATTAGCGATCGCTGAGCGCGTGCCGCGCGAGGACAAAGGTTTCGAGAAAGGGCTGGGGGAGGGAGAGAAAAAAAAACACTGTGAAAGAAAGGAAAGAGTGGAAGACAAAAGAAAAAAGGTGGTTCGTGAATCCTCGACGGGCTGTGAGAACCAGCGTCGAGCCCAGAGCAACACGATCAACAGACAGCGACACCACAAACATCAACAGAATGAGGGGCTTTGCCGGATCGGAGAGCTTAAACGCCGCGAATCGATGCTTTTAATGAGTTATCAACGGGAAACCAATTTTCCAAATTAATTCTCGTCGTTGAACTTTGAATGTAATCGCAACCGAACTATATCGATATCTTAAACCGGTATTTAATTTTCGAGCGTAATAACTGTTTCGATGACTTTCCGCGAAATTGGACGGATATCTTTCGCTTCGTTGCGTGCGAAATGATTACTTTGGTATTCAGTTCGAAATGTAAATGGGCGGCCAGATTTAGTTAAATTTGAACGTGATGTTCAATACGGGTCATTACGGGTACCTTTGTCATTTAACTATGGGATTAAACTTCACCCTCTGGGACCAACAATTTTTAGCTCTTTTTTAAACAATCCTTTAGATCTTGACGAGAGAATGCCGAAACTGGAAGTTTCAATATGAGGAATTCACTGGTTCGAACGTTATGCGTGTTTCAAGATAGACTTTAGCGTGTTTAGACTTTAAGCGTTTTTGACAGATAAAGAGCCCGTAGAGCGGAGCCGCTGGACGACTGCACTATATAATTCTATCGCCATACTGAATATTATAATTTTGAAGTCGTAATATTGATCCGATTCGCAAAAATTACGAAAGTGAAAGTGCAAAGGTCTCTTTTGATCTCTTCACGATTTCTGCACAGGGTGTTTCACCTAACTCGAGCGTCTAAAATATCGCGCTGGTTTTTTATGACGGAAGAAAATTTCAGAGGAAAACATAAGTTGGTACAGAGAAGCAAAAAAATTTGTACGAAATTATATTTTTTATTTAACGAGAAGAATTTGTATCAGTGTTTACAATTTATTGTGAGAGTGTTTATAGCCATTAATCAAGGTTCAATAACATTTCTTGAAACCGTAGGGGGATCCTGTCATCGTTATTTCACTATTTACATCAAGTGTCCTACTTTTGTGAATTTCTTGTACTCAAGGTCGCGTGAAGGTCATAATATCAGAGGTCGTTGGATTCGTCTAGACCTCGGATATTATATAACGATAATAAAAATATATCATTCACTTAAAAAAAAAACTCCGATGACCTTGAAATCTCAAAAAATATGACCTCGAACAAATTTGTTTGCCTACCATAATATTTGCCCCTCTGAACCAGCTTATGTTTTCCTCTGAAATTTTCTTCTATCATAAAAAAGCAAGAGTTAGGTGAAACACCCTGCATACAAAATCATTTTTTTCTAGCTGAAACTGTTTTGAGACGAATCGACTGTTGTTAATGAATGTTGCTCTATCTAAGATTGTGAACATCATTTTACTTAAATGCACTATGATTCCTAAGAGACAACAATTTTTCTCGATTCCGGCGTTTAGAGTTCGCCAAAACCTCTCGCGATTTTTCCGCGTATTTAGCAAGAGGTTTTCCGAATCTAATATAAGAGTGATCGATGTAGATCGTAGAGAATGGTCGAAACGGAAGCGTAGGACGATCTCGAGCGAGAGTGCGACGTTAGGGGTCGATGAAACCATTGCAAACAGTTCAAAGAATTCTCGAGAAAGTTAATATTTGCAACGCGACGAAAACAGATTCTCGAGAAAGCACACAAACAACTCACTCCCCGCCACGTAATTGACTGTTATGTGTCTGTCTGTACTCTTTTGGTGGTATTACCCTGTGTGTCGTTCCCCGAAGTTAGTCCCAGCCGGTGGTTTTCAATTTTCTGGTGGTTCACGAGACCGATAGAAAAACTATACGATAAAAACGGAACGTGGCGTGTAACGATCGGAACCGCAAAAACAAAAAAAAAATATATACAGAACGCTTTAAACGAATAAGTAAACGGGGAGAGCGACGGAAACGGAAATAGAAAATAGACAAAAAAAAACGAAATGTCAATCGAACGATCCGAAACACCACCGAGAAATGAAAACACGAAATGGACACCAGCACAACCGACCATTTTTAACAACATCAACAACTACTACAAGCTTTACCAATATCTCTCGTTTTACAACAGTAAAGAAACAACAAGTACAACATCAACAAATTTGACCAACAACAGTAACAGTTACCGATCGACTAGAGTCGGTCTCTGTATAAGCTTTTGTTTAAACACCCCCCTCCACTGTTCTCTTCGGTACGGTAAGCTACAACTTTTACTGATGCACTTTGGTACCATTTCCGATCTCTTCTGATACTTTTTTTCATTATACTATTTTTTTTTTCTTCATTATTCCATTATACTACTTCTCGGCGGACGGTCGAAACCGAACCGTTTCTTTTCTTCGGAATTATAACGTGGAAAAATCGTCCGCCAATTTTCGACTTCATTCGGAAATGAATGCTCTTCAAATCTTGAGAACATTCGTTTATTTTTTGTCTGAATTCGGAAATCTTTAGAAATGTTTTTTACATAAAAAAGAATGTTTATTCTATTCTGGTCTGTCCTGTTAAAGAATTATTGTTTAATGAAAACACAGGAAAAATTTATGTAAGGAGTTGCACTCTGATCGAAAACTGGAGAAAGATAAGCTTTATTCCAGATATTGTATTGTTATTACAGTATTGCTCAAAATTTGTTTATAGCTATTCAGTTGGCTTGTCACTCTATACAAATCAACTAATTAAAATGGTGAAATAATATTGTAGAATAAGAATGAATCGTTCTGAAACAAATTCACGTTGATATCGCACATATTTGTAGGCATGAATTTTTTAAACAAACACGAAAATTTAGCATTTCGGTTTCGACTTTGCCGTTTCTACATACCATACAGGTTCTAATTTCAATTCTTAACCATTGCACGTTGCGCGCAGAATTGATTGAATCATCAATTGCACAGAAAATTGCAGAAGTTTTCACCTACGACAAAGAAAAATTGATTTTAATCATTTGAAAAATGGTCAATATCTAATTTATTTTATTCAAGATGAAAGATCACATTCTGCTTCAACAGATGTGTTTATTAATTCATTCTAAAATACTGATGACTAGACAGTGGATCTTTATGCATTCAAATGTATCGGTAGATTTTAATACATTTTCGTGTTAATTGTTGCCCCCAGGAATTATTGAGAATATTTTAGGATAATTTAAGAGTAGATTGTAATTAATTCTAAAATTTTGAGAAATTCGATTGCGGATCACTTTCTGTCTCGAATTATTAAAAAAAAAATATTCTAAATTCCATTTTACTGCCTTATCAATTTCTTAAAAATTCGCATAAAAATCCAGCATTTACTAGCAACAAGAGTGAACTCGCTAATAAATGTCACTATTCTGATAGATCAAAATCTAAACGCAAGAAATCGCAAAATAAAAGGGGCCAGCAATTCCAGAGTTACTTGTAAAATAGAAAACGAAGCAAAATTCTGCGCTCAACGCTCGAATTTTCTGCATATTCGATACAGCATGAAACTTCGTCTCTTCTTCTTCTCCACCCACAAGCCCTCCCACCAGGAACTCAAACACCGTTGCAGAATAATATACAATTACCGAATAATTGAATAATTACAATTAATTATATTGTCTCTGCGACTAGGCAATTATTTCTGGGACGATCTTCACTGAGTCGCATGCCACGTATTTATTTTCTCTCGCTTGCCGAACGATTGAGATAAAGCATGCCGCGCGTCCTCCGTGTTATATGTCCGGTAGGCGGAGCTTGTGCTCGCGCGAGTCGCATGGCTTGATGGATCGCCGGAGAGTTTGATCGATCTCTCCAGTCGAGACTTCCGGTTGCTCGGCCGAAGAAAAATCGTTGAACTAGCCGGGAATTCATCTTTGAATTTCCCGCGGGAAAATTGCCGTCGGAAGTCTCGAGCGGGAGACGTTTTCCCAGCTGTGTCCGAGTTTGAACGATCGGTGTTGTAGATCGATAGCGATATTTATAGTATGAGTAGTCTGTGTTCTTTATCATTGATGGTTGCATGCGATTCTCTGTGACTGCGTGTACCGTAGATCCGCGAAATTTCGAGGCGGACGAAGATTCAGGATCGAGGATTTTCGTAGGAAAAATTATTCGTTTCATCAGCTGGCAGAGGTCCTGTTGGATCTGTTTTGATCTAGAATATTAAAACTGTTGTTTAATAATTATGGTAGTCATGAGTTCATTTACTTGTTGTATGTTTTTTTTTTTTAATATTGTTGAAAGTACTTCTTAAAGATCTGCATTGATTACTCTATGGAAATCAATTAATTCTTTGTTATTTCTCTCTTAAATAAATTCTCTATTAAATGCAGTGAATTGTAGACGCAACGATGCACCATATAAAATTATATACACATAATGTTGCGTTTCATGTGGTAAAAAGGTTCTTCGCAAAAAATCTATTTTCGTATTAAATGAATACAAAAATTAAGTTTTTTTTTCATATTCTGTATGTTCATTATATTCTCTCTGCAATGTTGTCTTCAAACTTTTTCTAAAAAGTGAAACATCTTTTTATATGTGGGTCTTTGAAAATTTTATATATCTGGTATTTTAAAAAAATTTGTAAACGGAGCTGTAAATGTTTCTAAACCATAATTCCCTCTTTTTTACTCGAGCAATACATTACGTAAAAAATCAAATACCCTATTTTCTCAAATTATAATTTCTTCTTTATCACTGGAGAATATATTATATAAAGAATTAAGTACCCTAACCTAAGAAACAAAATTAAAAAATTTCTAGAAAACCCACAAAAAGTTGTTTGCGCACGCCGCACAGCGTGCAACGAATAATTTTCTGATTAGTTGTCCGACCGCTTGACCAACTCACAAAATTCGCGATACGGATCGATCATCCTCGATCTTCGTCCGCGAACGATCTAGTCCGCGGTTCTGCATGCGATCGCGAGAGAAAGCGAATCGGCCGACCGAGCCAGCCGAAAAATCGAAAAGCGACGGTGATTGACCAAAAAAAAAAAAAGAAAAAAAAGAAAAAAGATCTAGCCAAACGAAAGAAAAAATGAAACCGGTCCGGCGAAAACGAACGGGGACGGTACCAAAACTCGGCTGTTGTTGTTCTTTTGCAGCGAGAGCCACCGGCGACAGCGACTCGCAAAACTGAACGCGCGAGTCAAACTAAAACAAAAAAAGAAGAAAAGAAAAGAACAGCAAAAACAAAACACAAGCAAACAACCGGAAAACCAAAAAATCTGGAATGCAAAAAGACACACAAAAGAGCAACAAATAAATAAATCGACCCACATCGACAGCTATACGAGGGAACCGGGCGAACAAACGGAAAAAGAAATAGATAAGAAAAGATAAGAAAAGAGAAACGAGATTAGAATCGAACCGAATGCAAAAGAAGAGAAGCTCTAATAAACAATAAACGCGAAAAAATAAACGAGAATGAACGATCGAGCGACGAGAAAAGAAGAAGAAGAGGAGAAAGATTAGGGAAGATCGAAGGGAAAACGGAGGATCGAAAATAGCTATAGATCATCGACGAAGTATCCCGGGACGGTGGATCTTTCCGAGCAAGCCGAAGGAGGATCAAGACAAGGTTGTAGTGATCGAGGAGGATGTGGCGGCGACGCATCGATCATGGTTCCTTTCGCGACTCCGACTGCTGTTCGAGCTATTTATCGACGATCCAGGCTCGAGCAGAAGCGGATCTCGATCGAATTTCTCTCGCGAATGGACGAAGGCTGGCCGGAATGATCCAGAAAACAGACTCGGGGCTCGATCGTCCGATAAGATCCCTGTTGATCCAACGGTAACAGTAGTACACGCGGGATCGAGAGATCTAGACGCACCGGAGGACGTACACGAACGATCGATGATAATAATAGGTAGAGAAAAATCCTTGCCTCCCTTCGTCCATGATGTTGTTAATCAAGAATCAATTCGATTGCCAGTGCGTGTAAAATAAAAACGAAGAGAACAGAGGATAAATTCGATGAAGAGAGATGCACAGGATCTACATGTACGTGAAGAAGAAACGATTCTAGATCCCGGGTGGAAAAAGAAAACATGTTTTTCGACGAAGGCAGAGCCGGTATCGTAGGGTGTTTCTCATTGTACCCCTTTCCCCACCGTAATCAAGTGCCGAATATATAAATAATTGCGTGTATAAATGTATATCGACGTTTACTTTATAAATACGTGTGCACGTGCGCGCGCGCGTCTGCGAGGACCGTGTGATCCAGAAATGTGGACGATCCACGCTGGATCCTGGGACAAAATGATGTCCGTTTCGGGAGAACCGAGCGAATAGTATTGTTTGATCGTTGGATTTTAGGTTTTTGTTTGAGAATTTTTGTGCTCTGAGATTGATGGGGAGGAAACATCGATTTTTTGAGGAAAGGATCTACGATTAATGGAACTTCGATGGATTGTAGATTGAGGACGTGGAAGCATTGCAATTTTTAGATAACCGAGCTCCGGGATGAAATTTTTTTATGGGAAAGCTTCAACGTCACTGCAATGTTTAGATAAAGTGGCTTCAGGATCTATAATGAAGATCACAGAAGTTTTTAGATAAGGGAGCTCCAGGATCTAGGATTATTAAAAGTTTTTTATGAAAAAGCTTAAAGATCTGTGGTCGCTGCAATTTTTAGATCAGGAGGCTTCAGGATCTATAATCTCAGTGATTATTTAGACAATGAATCATCAGGATCTGTGATCACAGAAGTTTCTAGGTAAGAGGGCTCCAGGATCCAGGATTATTAAAATCTTGTTATGGGCAAGCTTCAAGATCTGCGGTCGCTGCAATTTTTAGATCAGGAGGCCCCAGGATCTATAATCTCAGCGATTATCTGGATAATGAAGCCTCAGGATCTATGATCATAGAAGTTTCTAGATATGGGAGCTCCAGGATCTAGGATTATTTAAATTTCTTTTATGAGAAAGTTTCGAGATCTATGAGCACTGGAAACAAATTCACTAAATCAATCAGTTGACCTTCCCTCCGAACAAACGAAGAAGATACCGACGCTTGGAACTAACTCAATTAAGCACAAGGGGAAATAACGTAAAATCGGTAAAGCGTCTACGCTTCTAGATCGCTTCTGGATCCCTGGATCACGCGATCCCTCGCGTCTACAGCGAACACGTGCATCTCGTGCTGTAAATAATATCATTTTCTCCTTCACGTTCGCTCGATTACGACCAACAAACGCCGATTAAACTGATTCAACTCGAGGAGAAAGAACGCGAGATAACAAGTGTGAACGAGAGAAAGAGTGGGAGAGAGAGAGAGAGAGAGAGAGGGGGAGAGAAAGAACGAGAGTGAGAGAGTCATCCTTTATTCCTTCCATTTGGTCGACGAAAATAGAAAAGGAATATTTAAGGAAAAAGCAAATCTTAGCCGAAAAATAAATTCGGTCTGCCCTCGTCGAAAACGAAAAACGATCTTTCAGCGAACCTGTGCGAAACACTCTCGCAAAAGAACGCGAGAGCATGAAAACACATGGAGAATATCTATGGGAAATGCATGGAGAAATATAAGGAAAAAATATGTTACGAGCAAAGAACGAGAATGAAATCGGAAGAGAGAAAGAGGAGGAGAGAGGGGGAGAGAGAGAGAGAGAGAGAGAGAGAAAGAGAGAGTGTGAAAGAGTGAGAGAGTGAGAGTGTGTGAGAGAAAGAGAGACGCCCTAGGGCGTATATATAGGTTCGTTTTAAGGCTTGAAGAATAATCTCCAGATGTTATGTATACATGTTAATAATATTAATAATACTAATGATAATGGTGACGATGAAGACGATCAAGATTCTAATTATAACGTGATTAAGAATAATTACGATAATAATAATAACAACAATCCCGATAATAATAGCGCGGGGAGTGATTAAGAGGCGTGGACAAGTCGACCGCGATCCTCGGGATCGAGATCGAGCGCGGGATCTTGAGGGAGGTTTAAAAATCTTACAGAATCCGAGCCACGGGAATCAGAAATCGAATTTTTCGTTTGTGAAATGTCGTTTCATTGTGATAAGCAGTATTTCAGATGTTATTAGTATTATTGAACAGCGTTACTAGACTGCGGATTTCATCGTAACAATAAATAGAATTATAACGTATTCATTACCGTACTATTTTCTGTAATTTTTCTAACGAGACTTGTTAACATTAGTGGACATTATTTTCGTCTGTCTTCTGTTTCGCAGTATTAATTAAGAAAAGTCTGTAATTTCCTCTGGGCAGCGAAATACTAGTTTCATCGCGATTGAAGGTCGTTTTTGCTGATCTCGGGGGTTGAGTTCAGCGATTGTTAATGATTTTATTGTACGGGATGGGTACTGCAAGATTGTTTATTATTCGCCGACGGGATCCCGCGCATGATTCCACGGTTGAAACTATGCCCCCGAAGTTTCTCATCGCCCATCGAACACGGATCCGATTTAAACGAGATAGATGTTCAAACACCGTGACTTTTCAGGCAAATGGAGGGAGTCGTCGATGAGTTTCCTTCCGATTCGTTACGTTTGCTTATGTCCTCGTCGATAGTCCTCTGGAGCATGTGTTCGAGCATTTATCGAGTCCCCTTCTCCGTGCGCGTTAATCGAACGATCCAACGAAAATTAATCTTTAAAAGGAACTTCAATTAATCCTTGTTAGCCCAACAGTGAACTGCTGGCAACATTCGCCGTATTGCAAAATGGAACTTTAAATCACTTGGTGACTATGAAATCGATTAAAAAATCCTTGGAGCATTTTTTCTTCACGATTTAAATATTCTTTTGTGTAAGATTAAACGAATTTGAAATGATCGTTCAATTCTTTGATGAATTATAATCTTATAATGAATAACTTCTCAATATTCACAAAGGAACGAATGGAAATGAAATCTTCCTTAATCTCGAACAAAATTATCATTCACTTTCTTAGTGGGCTATAATAATCTCGATCGGAATGAATCGAAGTTCTTTACAATTTAAATATTTTACTCTTTGGAAAGGAACAATATAACGTAAAAATCTTGATCACTAAGTCGTGGAATTATGTGGAGGACGAAGAAGGGGACGCAAGAGTTGTTAACGAATAAAGGAGAAATAATAAATGGAAAGCATTGTTGATCATTTGCAAAAATCTCTTCTCGAGCATCCGAGAACTATAGTGTTCGTGACGATCGAGCAGCGTTGTACGAATTATTTCAAAGCGCTCTGTACGTTATGCGATACCATTTTGACCGTCGAGGCGTTAACTATTCACGACGATTATGATCATAATTATACCGCTTTCAAACATTGTACAGTGTCGAATAAAAATTCCAGTGCGTAGTCAGAAAAACGAAAGAATCCCACAACAATGGCGTAAAACGATGGAAAGAACGAAAGACGGAAAGATGATCAATCGCGTACGCTCAGTCTTCGATCAATTTTTCTTTTAACCCTCCTGCACCGTTAACTATTTCATCGATCTCGCTCATAAAGATAACCAAATGAACGTTATCAAGATTTATAGAGCATAACATTCATAATAACTTTCTTCTATTAAATTATTTGAAAATTCTGCGAGCGTGTTAATCAGTCAAAGACGCGATTAACAAGTAGAATTATAAAAATACGATTCGCTTTTAATCATTGATTCGACCGGTGCGCGAGGGTTAATCGTTGGAAAATATCGCCGAGCGAAGTGAAACTCGGCGAAAATCATCTTGATCACGATCGTGGCCGGGAAAAGTATCGAAAAGAGGGTTCGATCGTTTCGACCCTGCGAAACCGAAACGCTTCTTCACGCCCACGCAGAAGAGGATCCATTTAGAACCTAATGTATACTTGATGCGAATAGGTAAGAACACCAGATCATACTTTTTTTTTTCCCATTAAGTTTGCTCGATCCAACCGAAATACACTTCCCTTTCTCCCCAGCCCCTGATGAATAAACGATTCTCTGAATTATAAACGTCGACACGTTCCGAAAGGAAAGTCTCCGAACGAGCCTCTAAACGGTAGAGAAGCGTGTTAATTAGCCGGAGACGTATCAAAGAGCGGTTCCTTTTATTCGACACACGTTCGACACCCTCATCGATCGCCACTAAGCAGACAGATACATAACTCCTCCCTCGCTACAGTATTTCTTTTCGATTCGAGAGCTCGAGATTCTCGCCAGTCGACCAAATTCAAACTGAAACTCGAAAAATCCTATTCTCTCACTTAGCTCCACTAACTTATTAATCACAGAAATCTGTGCTCGTCCGACTATTTATCGATAGACTGTGGATCTTTGTGCAGAACAAAAATTCTCGAAGTGAACCTCAAGAAACAGTGATGAAATAACACGAAACTCTTTCAATCATTTTTATAGGAATCTTTTGTAAAGTCTCCTGATGTCCTCACAATTTTCGGTCTCGCCTATTCATTTTCGACGCATAAAGTCCGCAGTCTATTTATCAGAATTGTTACAATCTCGTTCGAACGGCGAATGATTTGTGCAAAATCAGCTTCCACGTGATCCCGCACACTTTTCCCAACAATCATCCGCTTCCGTTGTCGAGGAATTGATGAAAATCATTGCTCCCGAATGAAACGAGAGGATACAAAGTGAGACCGAGTCGCCAGCCAACGAGACGATCGCAGAATCTCGGTCACCGCTCTCTATAGTCGCATGATCGGTCCCAGATCGTGCGCTATAGAGAGGGAACAGCGTTTACACCCGGTGGACAAGGTTTAGCGAAATTGTTTGCTTCTTTTCAGCATCGAAACTGCAGAAATCATGAATGTCATTCTAGCAGATATTTCTGTCGACTTTGATTCGCATAATGACCCGAAAACCGTGGTGCACATCCTTTTTAGACCTCTAAGTCTACACATTTTCACAGATTGAGTTGACCAAAGAGTTTGCAAGAATTTTTTAAAAAAGCTTTATTCAAGCTGAGTTTACTTACTTACTGTTGATTATTACTAATTTATTATGTTACTGATTTATAGAGCAGACCACGTTGCATATGGATCGCTTTATATCGAACTGTTCGTCGCTCGAATACTGGCGAATTCAAATACCACCGGTTCGGATAATAGAGGCTCTACTGAATATTGAATTAAACAAGAGAATACTCTTTAAAGATGGGTCGTGTTTGGACTCGTTTTAACCGGAAAAGTATAACGAACGTGGCGGTGGGAGTTTCATAAAGAAATAATAATTAATTATAAAAAAGAGACGTAGATGTAATTTGCATTCTAAGATAGACCCGCCCAAATGCACGAGTTTTCATGTTCTCATTAAACATTGTTGGGGTGCATGAGACGAAAGATGTTTGCAAGTTCGCTTTGTCTTGTCCACCAATTTGAGAGAATTGATTTGACTCGAACTGGTCGGTCTTGTTCGATCGGGATTAACGTTTGCAAATTTCCTTTTCCAGCGAAATTCATGCCAGAATCGGGGCCGCCACCACCACCTCCGTACGGCTATCCACCGCCAGGCGTGCCTGGACAAGTGCAACCCCCTGCACCTGCTCCACCTGGCACAGGTGCTGTAGCACCCGGTGCCCCGCAAACTCCTGGTGCAGCGCTGGTCAACAACAACCTGAACGTGCCGAGCGTGCTGTAAACGGCTCCACCGTGGTCGCAATACAAATTTTCCAAATAAACTTAAGCGAATAATCACACACGAAACAAAACAGAGAAAGCGAGAGAGAGAGAGAGAGAGAAAATACAGAGAAAAAGAACTTGAACCGAAGAAAATGGCGGCCGCTGACGACAGCGTCTATCCCCAATTAATCCTGCAAACTAATAGGTCTCTTTTCGATCACACGAACAAAACACACACGCAAAACACACACACACATACACAGAGATGCGTATACACACGTATACATATATACAAAATTCTTCGAAGAAAATCGAGTGTCGAATAAAACGTTTAAGCATTGAGAACCAAAACAGGATCGCGGCGATCATTGATCCCTTTTGCGAGGATACTTCAAGATCTTTGAAGATTCAGCAAGAGGTGTCGTGATCCAGATCCTGTCTTAGGTCGATGGAATAAAATAATTCAGCATTAGTAATCGAAACAGGATCGCGGTGATCATTGATACGATTGCGACGATTCTTCGGGATCTTTCGAGGTCCAGCGAGAGCTACCGTGGTCCGGATCCTGTCTCAGGTCGACGGAAACGAAACGTTGGAGCATCGAGAACCGAAACAGGATCGGCGATCATCGGCTCGTCAAGGATCTCCGAGGATCTCTGAGAATCTCAAGAGCTACCCATGGTCCGGGTCCTGTCTTAGGGTGATTCAGAGCCTTAAACAGGGAGTAAGAGCCAGTTCCTTTGAGCAGCAGACGCGGTAATTGGATTCCTGTGACTCCGGGACCTCTTCGTGGCTGAGGAACGTCCTTCGCGATGATCAACTGCAAAGAAAGAATACCGAACTTGTGAATATAATTAATAGTATAAACAGATCGATCACCGAAGCTTCTCACTGTCCATATACGCGCCGAATCACGCGGAGATCTACCAAGATCTACGGAACATCTACCTGTCTAACTCGCTGGGCCCTAGTGTCTCTTTCCTTTGTTTGAAATCGTTTTACGAAAATCTCGATTCGACCGAAATTTTCGTAGTTGAATCGGTCGGATCGAGCCTGTCAGACCCGTTAGATCTGTGATCATTCAGTTTCTCGGCGGAAGGGGTCCTCAGAAGGAGACAGTCTGTCGCTTCCGGTCCGTGTCGATCATTGAAGAGGGTGTCCGAGCCCTCCGAGAGGTTTGTTTCGATCCAACGGTGGAATAAGGACGATCTACGAGCGTGATCCTCGACGCCGTGTATCCCTAGCTAGGAGAGACGATCGGGAGAGCGAAAGAGAGAGCATGAGAGAGATGAATTTAGGAAACTTGTCCGTTCGAGGGCGTACCTGTGCGTCCACGGACGCACACGTGTACATGTACATAAATTACTACGAATTGTCGATGTAAGATTAAACTATGCATATATATATAAATTATATATATATATATAAATAATGTGACATATAAATAACAATCTAGAGAGAAGCAGAACACAGGAAAGAGGAGGGGAAAGATAGAAAAAGGCGAAAAAATAGAGAGAGAGAGAGAGATTGTTAGATAAAATTGTTTCTTATTATCCACCGATTGTATACATGGCTCGCGCGGAATATCTGATTATTGTTGCCGTTGTTGGATCATTTCCACGTGGAATATCCTCTGTTCGAGTGATCTCACCCCCTATTTTCGCGAGAATTTAGGTGTAGCCTGTAATTAGCAAATCTGCACGGTTGGCTAGCACGTGGACTTCGCTACCTCACGTTTCCGCCTCTTTTCAAAGGATAATACGAACGGAACTTACGTAGATTCTCGTTGTTTCTCTGTCGAATTATCCCCCCCTCCCTCCGGGTAGATTTTGTTTACGTGATCAAAAGAACGCACCCTGAAACTTGCACCCCTTGTCTTGTCATTCGAATCGTCCGTGTATCATAGTTCTATCGGTTTCAATCGGAGCACTTGTGACCGACAAAACGGGAGCTCGAAGATCTTAGCCGTTAGCGTTTCGGTTTTCCGGCAATTTCGAAAATTCGACCAACATCTTCGCCCTGTCGAGGTGATCGTGAACGATCGAGGGTGTGATCAACGGTTTCAATTTCGATCGATCACTGGCCTAATTCGATCAATTCGCGACGGTGCCTCGGTTTCTCGCGTCTTCTCCGCGAGAACGAAGGAAAGAGAACGATCGAGAAGAATCGTGGGGAGAGATCTTGGCGAGTTCAGCGAGAGATCATGTTGCCGCATCCTATCTTCATCTATGTAAAAAGAACACTGATTAACTTAATCTTCTCGGGAAAGAGGAAGCGGAAGGTCGATTCGCGTCGATTCGATGATTCTGGAAATTCGGAAATACGGAAACGGAATGAGAAGGAGGGGAAGCCTCTGCTATTTTATTTTGTTTCGTGTTAAATAATCGAAACTCTGCCGAGATTTCAGGATCACACCGAAGGTCACATCGATCTCTCGATGCGTCCTTGCTCAAAGCGCAATTAAACGAAATCTCTCTGTGAACCCTCTGCACCCTTCTACCAGAAACTAAAGATACCTTCCCTTTTTCTCCGAGACGCTTACCGTTATGTCCACGAACCGATTACAGAATAAACGATGAAATAAAACCAACAAGAAACCCACTACTTAAGATGTTTGTAAGTACGACGAAAATAATTATGCGTAAGATGGCTTCACCACATAGGCAGTTAATATCGTAATTAATACGAGGTACGAATAATAACCGTGATAATTGGTTGAGTTTGAGCGTCATACGATTCGCTGATTGTGGAATCTATGTTCATCTAGGAGATGATTATGTCTTAGACGTTACTGTATATTAGCCTTAAATAAATACAATTATGGAGAAGACACCAACTCGTCCGTCACTGACCCTAATCCATTCCCAAACATTGCCAAACGATCAAAATGTCGCCTCTAACGAAATGTCGAGCTTAAAGTAGAAGACAGATCATCGAAAAGGTACATAGACAATCGTATCAGTCTTTAAAGAAGGTTAATTAACGATATTCAAAATTTCTGAAACAGTAAAACATCCATTAATGCGAGTCTATTCAAAACCATATATAAAATCGCTAGTGTATATTGTAATCTTTACGCGAAATTAAAACTTTCTGCGATCCGATTGCAATTGAAAATTATTTTCGGATTACCCGGGCCCTCGTGTGACCGATCACGTCCCTGATATCGACCATGAAGAGCGTGGCGCCGCCTGTGAAGAGATTCTTTCAGTCGTCGACCATTTGTAAACATGCCTCCGGTGAGTGTCCAGTCTACGGATAAAAGCGAATTATTTACAGAATGTGCATAAATTGTTTAAAAATTTGACGAAAAAGTGAATTCTCGTATCACGACGATTAATACCAGCATATTTGTGTCGATGATTTTCCAACGATCACGTAGATTTCGACGGATAATAAACCGCCGACGCAAACATCACAGCAGTGACTGCACATGGAACCGTCAGCGGAGAGGCAGATTTTTCACGAGTCTCTTTTCAAAATGGTAAATTGCTCGTTTTTCAGGCTGTCGCGAAGAAGTCGAAAGGGCCGGCGCCCAAAAAACAGACCCTTCGGGGCAAGGGCCAGAAGAAAAAGGTGTCCCTGAAGTTCACCATCGATTGTACACATCCTGCAGAGGACAATATTATGGATGTAGCGAATTTTGTAAGTTCCTTTTAATATCAGACTCTCGTTACTCTGAATTGGCCAACCGTTTATGTACTTGGACAATTTTCTTGCATTACCTTTCTTGGTTGACTGCAACGACCTAACCTGAAACCTCATGATAAACCTGATCCACTGTGTCTAATGTTACCTATTGTTCCAGGAGAAATACCTGCAGGAAAGAATCAAGGTTGGAGGTAAAACGAACAACTTTGGTAACAATATCACATTGGAACGCGACAAGATGAAGCTGTCCGTTAACAGTGACATCGACTTCTCCAAGCGGTGGGTATCGGCGTGTTCTTCAAGGTTTTAAAATTGGCGCATACTGCATTTTACCGCTTTTCTCCAGAATCTGAGAATAGATGTAACGATTTTTATCAATTTAATTGTATAGGCAAGAAAACTTTATCCCAGAATTATGGTAAGATACAGTATGAGTCCAATCGTTTGAAAAGCAACGCTCGTTTACAATGTAACGATAAAGCCGGATTAAAATTACCCTCTACAAGATTACCGATATTTGCACTGATTTGATCGACGTGTTTCCATAGATATCTCAAATACTTGACGAAAAAGTATCTGAAGAAGAACAAGCTGCGTGACTGGCTTCGTGTAGTGTCCGAAGACAAAGAAACGTACGAACTAAGGTACTTCCAGATCAACAGCCAGGAAGATGACGACGAAGAAGATGTAGAATAAACATTGCTTTTATTCTATGCGAATTTACAGAAACATCTGTACATATTTCTATTAATAAATAATGAAGAACATTTAAAGTGTACGCTTTTCCTATTGTTTGTTTACCCTTAGAGCTTATTAATATTGGTTCAGTATCGCGTGAGTAGCAGAAAAATTTTCTAACCCATCGGTCGGTGATCATAGAACGGAACTCGTTCCATTCGAGTATCAATTAAATATGTTAGGTACGAAAATAATTCCGATAAACAGAATGTTTTGCAATAATACGAAAAAATAGTGCCAAATTTATCATTACGAATGCATCTCCGGTCCCCCTTACGAGCACAAAGGCATGCGTCACCTGACGCGTAGTAATAAAAAACATAAGTCACTCTTTATCATCGCCAGTGCCGTACCTCCTTGAGGTTCTTCTATTTCTCTGCGGACATATTACGCAAGAACTTGTTATTGTTATACAATTGGTCCGATCGGTATCGGCCTCTATCACCGACTCATTGAACGGTAATTAATATCTCTGACCCGAAGCAAAGACTCAAATCTGTGTACGTAAAAAATCTGACGGTTAACGGTTCGCTAGAACGTGCAAACTCTGCCTGAATAATTCTCGCCGCCGTTGACCGTGCGACTCACGGTCGGAGCGGCAAGAATCATTCAACCGACGTTTATTCGCGTTATATATTTCACAATCTTTCTTACAATAATAATGTGCTCCGGCATGCAGTCTCGAGACCGAATTCTCCGTGAAATATCGGCAATATTTAAATGAATTTTGAAAACGATACGTGAGACGATTCTGAAGACGTGGCGAAGGGAGCCGCGGATACGGCACTGGGTTATCTACCAAACACATCTGTGAACCATTCTTCCCAGACGAGGCAGACATTGCGATAACGCCGGGGAGCACGTTTCGTGAACGATAATACATAGCCGTGAGATATCGTCGGATCTCGACAACCGATTTTCGAAAGTTTTTCCTGTGAAAAATCGGGGGACTATTTCGCGTTGGCGCAGAAAACGACGCAGCACCGAAGGGAAGAGAGAGAAAGAGGACGAGTGCGGAAGAATATATCGCGTTGCGCAGACGAACTGACGCACGGTGATTGTTGTGACAGAAGTGTGGAAGAGTATCGTATCGTCGTCTATTCCAGTTCGAAATCAGCAAAATCCGTTTGAATCAGTTCCAAAGAGGAATACAAATCAACATAGGGTTCACCACGCAGACGGAACGCCGTGCGATTCGGTTGTTCGAGTTATCGCGCACGATGAAGTTTCATTACAAGGAGGGGCACCCCTTCGAAAAGAGGAAGGCCGAGGGTGAAAAAATACGACGAAAATACCCGGAGAGGGTTCCCGTGAGTAACCTGTAAAACCCCGATCCCCGTCGACCGATCAAAGATCCGTTCACCGCGACGCGGACACGATCGTCGACGACGAGAAACCCGATGCGTCCGTGAATCGACATCGTTCAGAACCGTTTCGATCGTGTTCAATTTATCCCATTCGATCGTGTCCGTCCCGGAAAATTTTCCGGTCTGGAATGGTCCAAGGTCGGCTTTCTACGTCGTATTTTTCCTCCTCGTGATCAAGGATGATACGCGGACTTTCCGTACCAGCAGCCTAATTGAACACGCTCGTATCGAATTTCTTTTGTGCGTTCACCTATTGCTCGCTCTCTCGGGGTCTATTGATCTTGCTACGCCCCGCAGCTCTATGCAATTTCCCCGATCGACGAACCGATATTTCTCATCCGTGCGATTCCGTTGGCGGTTCTCGCGCGGAGGAATTTCCGCGTCTCGAACTCGATGGTGAAACGGCTCGACCAGAAAAATGTAGACCAGCTGTTCTCGCGCTTCGGAGACTTGGATAAGTGTCAATGCGCACATAACCGAATCTCGGATTCGAACCTCCGCTTTTGTGATCTTGACGCTCGGCCAAGGTTTTTCAGGGTTTCTGGTCGACGAGTCTCGCGTCTCCGGATATTCGAGCTCGGAGCGATTTACATTTTCCAGCGCGAACGACGTCGGATTTCCCCGATCGAGAAAAACCTTGGACCTCGTATAATAATCTTGCCGATGTTCTTTCACCGTTCGTTTCAACGATCATTCACCACATCTTCATGTTTCTTTTCCCAGGTAATTGTCGAGAAAGCGCCGAAGGCGAAAATGAGTGATTTGGATAAACAAAAGTTTCTAGTACCGTGTGACTTGACCGTTGGACAGTTTTATTTTTTAATCCGAAAACGAATCCATCTTCGCCCCGAAGACGCTCTGTTCTTCTTCGTTAACAACATTATTCCTCCGACAAGTGCCACCATGGGTTCTCTCTATGGGGTAATTATACCACTTACATATACGTATACAGTGAATTCTCTGTATATGTCAACAACACGGGTCTTGCCAATGTCGTGCGTCGTCCAGGAGGCATACACAACGTTGTGTTTACACTCCTTGGCGCCCGAGGCCTCTCGAGCTTCGATAATTCCACGACGTTGATCGTACAGGCCTTGGCGACATATATAGAGGGATCACTCTGTATAACCTTGAGCTTGAATCGTATGTGTACGCACCGATTGTTCTGATTCTGGTCTTGATTATTCCCCTAGGAACACCACGAAGAAGATTTCTTCCTCTACATAGCGTACAGCGACGAGAACGTGTATGGGAACTAAATTATAACGAAGAAGACAACATCAAAAGAAAAGAGCGGACGACAAAAAATTTGCTATCGATAATGTAGTCCTTCTAGAGGCTTTCGGAAGTGTGAACAAAATTGTATAATGTCAAACTGTTTTAAGTGAAATTTGAAATATTAGCACCGCACACACACACACACACATATTGAACTAAATTTGCTTCCTTAAGATAAATTGGATTTGTTGATCTGTCGATAATAACGATGTCTTATTTTTTGATTCCATCACTTGCCGCTGGCTAAACAAAACATAGGGTAATAGGGTGTAAGGAGGACTAATCAGAGCTGACATATATGATCTCGCGTCATGTATAGCCTGATAAACACAAAAAAGAAACAAAAAAAAATTGAAAAAAGATCATTAGAAAGAATAAAATACTGTACAGCGTGAGGAGCAACTAACTAACTGTTGCTAAACGTACTATTCACGTGCATTAATGGTCATTTGAGAATAATTACTAATACTTAAAAGAACAACAATGTATAAAAAAATTTGTGATTCTATGTAGATGTTTAATGTGATACCATTTTCTTTTATTTAGGCTAGTGTTAATTGTATTTACATGATTTAATGTTATGCAATCACAAAGGAATGGAAGAAATTGCTGAATTTTATGGTGAGGTGAAAATTTTTTGTAGCGCCTGAATGTGGGCCAATAAAAAAATATAAAAAACGAATCTTACGAGGCTATAGTTGTCCTACCCTTTCTTTCGCTAGACCATCATTTGGATGTAGTAGTGGAGAGAATGGTAGAAAGTGCATGTTCTCCATAATTAATGTGTTTTGCTCGTGGTCCACCTATTTTTAACTTGTTTTCCTCAGACCATGAGAACGCTGTATCCCCTAGTTAAAAGTATTGCTCCGTCGAAGAATGTTTCCACCTAACATGGAAGCGAAAAGCAACGAAACAAATATAACAAGTGCTGTGATCAAGGATCCGGGTCTTATTTCTGCGTACAATCTCACTCAAGAAGACAGTAATTGGATCGTAACAAATTCCTTTATAATCTTCACTATGCAAACGGGTAATCACGGGTTACCACTAAATAACATATTTTAAGACTGTGAATACAAGTTTCTTTTATTTATTCAGGATTCGGTATGTTAGAGTCTGGTTGTGTGTCTTTGAAAAACGAAGTCAACATTATGATGAAGAATGTGGTAGACATAGTGCTTGGAGGATTAACTTATTGGGCATTCGGGTTTGCAACGAGTTTCGGGTCAAATAAACATTACAATTCCTTTATCGGGCTAGGAGAATTTCTGATAGATCCCCCGATCGATGATCATCACATGGGTCCGAAATACGCAGCATTTTTGTTTCAACTAAGCTTTGCGACCACTTCAACCACCATTGTCAGTGGAGCCATGGCAGAACGGTAATAAGTTTCAAAAACTAGTCCAATTGTTATGGCTTACAGTGTGTAATTGCAGATGCAATTTCAAAGCATATTGCCTGTTCTCTTTCTTGAATACAATCGTCTATTGTATACCTGCTGGATGGGTATGGGGTGATCATGGTTTCTTAAAGAACCTGGGTTCTGTAGACATTGCTGGTTCAGGAGTGGTTCATCTTGTCGGGGGTAGTTCTGGTAGATATCTCTTTGTTCTTTGAATTCAATTTATAATCAGACGCTTTAAATGCCATTTTGTTATAGCACTTGCATGCGCCATTATGCTGGGACCAAGACTGGGCAGATATGATAATGGAATTGACCCATTACCACTCGGGAATCCTGTCAACGCTATCATGGGTTTATTTGTACTTTGGTAATGAATGATTTACAGACTTCAGATTATTTGCTGTATTAACGAATACTGATTCTCGAAGGTGGGGCTGGCTAGCATTCAACAGTGGTAGCACGTATGGTGTCAGCGGGCAACGATGGCAATATGCTGCCAAGGCAGCAGTGTCTACGATGCTAGCAAGTATGGGAGGAGGTCTTATTGGATTAGGTTTTAGTTTAACTAATCCAAACGGGATTGACATTCTCAGTCAAATAAATGGAATTCTTGGTGCCCTGGTTGCAGTAACAGGTGAATTTCCCTGCACTAACAATTTGTGGACACTGAAAAAAATTCATCCGTATAATATCACATTTATAATTAGTCGATTAGGTGGTTGTTTCCTTTTTAGAGCTTGGGAAGCTATACTTGTTGGGATGGTCGGTGCTTTCATTACATGTTTTATGATGCCCATGATAGATAGACTGCATATCGATGATCCTGTTGGAGCCAGTGCAACTCATGGTTCTATTTTGATACATCTTGATTATTTGAATGTTCATCTGTGATTGTCGTTCTAACAAATTCGTTTCATGCAGGAGCAAGTGGAATTTGGGGGATCGTTGCTATTGGTTTATTTGCAGATAATCCGTATCCTCTTGACACTACCAGTGGAAGAAAAGGCTTATTCAAGGGTTTGTAATAATCGATTCATATTTTCTATTAAGGTCTACAAGAAACGCTCGGTTTTACAGGGGGAGGTTGGTGTTTGCTAGGTGTGCAGTGCCTAACTGTTCTGTGCTTAACATTGTGGAGCTTTTTTACATCGATTTCTTTATTATGGGTAGATTCTATTGAATATTATTTAATCTGTACAACGTGGCATCTTCTTTAATCGTATCTATTGCTTAATCGGTGTGGTGTTTCTCTTTCTAGGTGATCAATAAAATAATACCCATTAGAATGAGTGTCCATGACGAACTGCTTGGAGCAGACTTAATGGAACACCGAATACGACACATGCAGGTCTACATTTCAATTACAAAGTAGAATTTAATCCTACGCTCGAGAAACATTCTACATTACACAATCGAATACTACCGTTTTTAGATAGGTGTTAGCAGAGCCATGTCTGCTCTCCGTCCAGATTCTCAAGAGCATGATCTGGGTACGGTGCATCCTGTAGGAATAAATCCTGGTAAGACGCGTCGTTAAGCAGAGACTCGACAAGACTAGTCGACTAACTATGCTCATTCATTTGCAACAGGTCACGACTCCTACTTGGAGAAATATAATCGTAAAACTCGTTTGAAAACAGGAAAACCGTTGCCTGTCGGCAAGAAATCGTCAAAGACACGTCAATCTAATACAATTACTGATACAGTATTGACTAAACAGAATAAATCGCATTTCGCTTGGATGAATTGATGATTTTTCGAACGCTTTCTAACAATTTATCGAATGTAAATTTATTAGAAACGTATAAATGTATTCGCATACACGTTCTAACACGTTCACACATTATTGGGACACATACACGTTGTACACACATTCTTTGATAAATAATTAAAAATCTTATGCAGTTACATATACGATAATTACACACACCAGAATAAAAAGGGAGCCAATTTGTCCAGAGATCACAGACACAGTAAATACACGTTATACGTTATACGATATCTATATCTATATCTATATATATATCTATCATAGTAAGAGAATGTCTAAACAGCATGGCACACATGAGAAAGTTATCTCTACTGTAAAGTAGGATCTGCTTCAAATAAAATATTTCTTGTGAATAGTAGTTAGTTTTGTCTTTTATAATCATTACGGACGTAATATTGGACGTTTCGTCATGCTGTCATTGGCAGGAATAAATCGTCAAAGACAGTACCGATAGATCACAAAATAAATTTCATCTACCTTACTCGATACTCCCGATAGTTCAATACTATTTACAAGTTCGTGATAAGACGCATATAGCTGATGCAAACAATGATATTGCCTGTAAAGACACGTTACGTAATTGGTACAGCGACTTTTAGAAAATATTTGACATTACTCCAATGGCTTAACTAGTTAGTTTCAGTATATGCGAGGGCATATACTACCGAAGTAAACACGCACACTAAAACATTTGTACAAAATACAGCGTAGGAAACTGAATTCCGCCTTCTCTAATAAATAGTTGTAGCAAAATGGATTTTCGATATGGAATCAAACGTTTTGCTACTTTTCTAGCGCTGATGCATTTCCCCATGGAAATTCATGGAAAATAACGGATGCCCGCTAGTAGAATACTTTAGATGCTAGAATTACAGACGAGCATCGCTAGCACGCGATTTCCAAATGGCGCCTGTAATTTCATGCACAGATTTTCACCATTATACACTACTCAAAGCCCACTGAGAAACTTCTGTCGGTATTCCAGGATAATTTTTCACAGCTTCCATGACTTGCTGGGATGTTAGCAAGAATTTGTAATACTGATACTCTTTCTCAACCTTCGAGTTCATGCCGCTTACTGGTATTAGTATCTCCAAGTTCTGTGAAAGTTTTAATTTTATTTCTCGAACACTACAATAAGGACATTGTTTTTAGCTAGTCCTTACCTTAATGTGTTCGAAAGCCTTCATGATAACAGGCCTTTGTACACTTTGTATAGACGAATGTTGATTGGCAAATTTATTATAACGATTATACACAGCTTCGAAATTTAATGGTTCTCCTTCGTAAATCTCTGTCTCGTGTTTCATCGCTATTATCTAAAATAATGGTACAATTAGAGTCCGTTCAGTTGGTTCTGAACCATGGGCAGAAGTAACAAATATACTTACTAAACATATTTCGATAACAGACAATCCCTCGAGCATTAAAACCTTATCGTCCTGGGTGAATATTTTACTGGCTTCCACAAAATCATTTACTTCCAATCTCTGATGCTTCTCTGACAGTGTGGACACAGCCACCGCTAGAAAATTTCTGAAGCTCCTCTCACTCACATCCATCTGATACATTCTTTTCAACAAGTTCACCATAGTTGCGTTACTGACTAAGCTTTTTATGTAGTCGTTCCACATGGAACCAAATTGTGGATCTATTGTGCAATCATCGTATTGCTGCTCTATCCTATTTACATTTTCGTCATCAGGAAGACTAAGAAGATGCTGGAAGAGTTCTAAACGATCATCAAATGGAGATGTTGGCTGTTCGGCAGACGATGTGTCACCAGGGAACAAAAATATCTGACGATGGGAGAATCTTGATTTAACTCTTTTTTCTAAAAGCTCTATTACATCCAATCTACAAGTCATTCCTATCACACATATTGGAGCCTAAAGAAGAGTATGTTTATTTAAATAGAGATTAAAACTTATGGTGAACTATTTGTGTTCGCACTTACTTGAGCAGATTGAGCAATATCAAACAGGTTATACAACAAAGTCTGATTATGGTGTTCACAAAATAAATCAAATTCGTCCAAGATAAAAATAACTGGTTTTGAACGCTTTTTATCCCCAGACTTTAAACATTCAAGCAGAAAAGCCAAGTTCTCGGCAAATGTACCAAACACCTTGTCTCCTACCACGTTTTCTAATTGCATTTGACGGGTGGCATCTTTCAGTGCTAAACGATCGTCGGTATGAACGAGACCATGAAGATTTACTATCAGAGCATTCTCTTTGAAGCTCTTTATGGACGATAGCTCTTTCAAAACACTGTTAATCAACTGCAACAATAAATATTCATAAGGATGAATGATAGAAATATTTAATAAGAGACTTCAAGTGAAATGAAACATACTGTGGTTTTTCCACTCCCTCTAGGACCAATTAACAAAGCAGAATTACTTTCTCCCATGTCAACTGTTCTCTTCAATAACTCCAGAACGTGCATGCGCTCTTTCACATGATGCCTGAACTTTGTTTCAGGACACATGATTTTGCGTTTCAAATACTTTCTTGTTAACAGTATCATGTTATCTTGAAAGTCAATAGCCATACTCTTTTTCTTGTTCATGTTGCTATCCTCCTAAAAAGGAGAAAATTTAAATTTCTTTTTTGTGTGTTTTACAAACTGTTTTAACATATGGTTGACCGATTTAATATTTTTTTCATAAATGAAGTCATTGCTCATTCATAAAATAACAATTCGAGAAGCTTACGCGTTTCATAGTTTAATGATTTTCTACAGACACATTAAACTATATACATACAACTTGACGAGTGTGTAGCGTCCCTGATTAGCCAAACATAACCTGCAAATAATAAAAGAACCTGTATGCAATACCTTGAGAAAGTTCTTGCTCGAAGATATAATCCACTTAATTAGTTTCGGTATTAGTTGAGCAGGCAGGAGATCAAAGCTTATATTCCCAGAAATTCTAAAACAATTGAGAATTATCAAATCTTCGGGTGGAAAAGCGTTGGGGTCAGGTTGTTTACAAAACAAATATGGAAGACGCAGAATCCAAAACGGACAAGAAAAATTGTACGTTTTTATTCAAAAGAAGAAAGATTCGAAGTAGTGCGGCCCGAAAACGCAAAGGAGCAAACGACGAAGACGGTAATTACGTTCGTGAAATCTCCACTGTTTCGTTCTCGCTTAAATAGACCGTAATTTCATTAGATAAATTCGATTAGCATCTCGTATAGGTTATACGATTTGTTTATAAATGTTCACACATATTTTGTGTTTGTATTTCGATCAGAGAGCAGCGACGATGAAACCACTGTGGTTAAAAAAGAGAGAAAACACGGCGACAAGAATCCCATGAAACAAAGCGTGAGTAATAAAACGATTACGTTTGTTGACGTTGACAAACAATATGGTTTCAGTCATATAGAAAGAAAAAAAAACTGTTCAACCGTTGGTCAAAGGAGAATTTTTGAGAGTTTTCTTGTTTTTTACAGACTAACACAAAAAAGGTGAAAGATCAGCATAATGCTATCGAAGATGACACAAGCGACGAGGAGAGCATCACAGTTTCTTATAAAAGTAAACGGACTCCCATGCCAGCTGGGCCGAGCGATCAAGGAGCAACAGCAATTTTAGAAACAGAAACTGAGAAGGATAAGGATGCTCAAGCTCTATTTGAGAAGGCTCAAAAGATAAACGAGGTATCCGTTAACGTAAATTTTGGAAACTGAAGAGCTCCGGCCTAATGTAATGTTTTTAGGAACTCGAGGGAAAGGAGGATGATAAAATTTATAGAGGATTAAATAATTATGCACAATATTATAAGAAAAAAGACACGGCTGCAGGGAATGCTTCCAGCGGAATGGTACGTAAAGGTCCAATTAGGGCACCGGCTAATCTAAGGGCAACTGTTAGGTGGGACTACCAGCCGGATATTTGCAAAGACTATAAAGAAACCGGTTTTTGTGGGTTTGGAGGTGAGAGATTAACAAAAAAAAAAGCTAGCAATATTATATAGATCAACCAAACTCTATGTATTCATTTCACTTTTTAGACAGCTGTAAATTTCTTCACGATCGTTCAGATTACAAGTTAGGCTGGCAATTAGAAAGAGAAGCAGCTACAGGAGAGTACAACAACAGTGGTGACGAGGATGACAAAAAATATGAAATTCATAGCGACGACGAGAATCTCCCATTCAAATGTTTTATTTGCAGAAACAGCTTCACCGACCCTATTGTTACAAAGTACGTACAACTGTCTCAGTTAACAACTTAAGATATATCGAGTAAACTTCCTTTTCAGATGTAAACATTATTTCTGCGAGAAATGTGCGTTAGATCAATACAAAAAGAGTACCAGATGTTACATCTGCAACGTGCAGACCAATGGCGTATTTAATCCAGCTAAAGAGTTAATTGCACGAACGAAATTAGAAGAGAGAGGGAGAGAAGAAGCGGAAAATGACAATGAATCCTCCGACGATGAATAAACTAGATGTGTTTTTTTTTTTGGACAAAGAACTTGTTTTCTGACTACAATCCTATGAAACAAAATCCTACATTACTCCCTTGAGACCATATTACAGTTCATTGTGAACCTAAGAGTGCGCAGCAACGTTCACAGCAGGCTCTTATCGCGACGAGTCAAATATTATTATGTATCTTCAACTCACTAATCGGAAACACTCGCAAAAAAAAGAAACCGAACAGAAGCTATTGCACAACCCTGCTCATCCAGAAATCGATGCACACCCTTAAGTTTCAAGCACGGCTTGGAATTCCTCTTTCTCGAAACGGTTCGCCAAAATGCTGAATGCGGTACCCTCGAATCGGTTCATAAATGCGTTAATAATAACTCCCGGGCAAAAATGAAGAGGGAAACGGAACGGCGGGAACGGGTCGACAACCCTCCCCAGCAAAAGGTCTAGATTTGGAAGGTCTGATCTATGAGCCGTTCCGCAAACACTCGTCGAGTTGACGTCGTCACCGAATCCGAAGGGGGAAGGAACACGCCGGCGCTTATTCTACAGGGTGATTTGTATCTCCGTTGGTCGCTTCAAGGCCGCTCGAGGAAATTTCGAAAAACAAGATTTTCAACAGAAACCTCTTTATTCCTCAGAACCGAAAGCAGCGGAACAAAATACACTGTGACATTCGACGAACTCGAGTCCTATTGGGTCATCCCCTAACACGACGAAGAGGGGTAACACGATAGCACTCTTGATCGTGGATGTTTCGAATGACTCTTTCGTATCCATTAATCAATTTCCCTTTGAGACAAAGAACGTCGTAGTTTGGATATTTATATTAGCTCTACCGGAAAGTTCTGTCCGATAGTGTCACTTCAAGTTTCATGTTGATTTGAGACATACATGACTATCTCTCTTTATCATTGCATTTACAAACATGTAATCTTCTAAAACGATGGAAAGTATATTCTACAATAAATATTGTAAAATGTATCAAAAATCGTGTTATTTTCTTTCAATTCAAAAACGGACAGAACTTTCCGGTAGACCTAATATATCTCAAATATTGGTTAGAGGGTGTTTTTTAAGAGATGTAAACAGTGAATGCGGTCGTTCATGTGGGACTTAATAGTTCGAATGGAGGATCTGGCTATTCAAAGTACAGGACAGATTTGTTATTTTTCAGGGTTTTCATGAAGCCGCTCCCCACCATCGACCAGGGGTGGCCGGGTGGTCTGGGCCGGCCTGTATCGGACGAAGGTGATTCTAACGGCTGCTAGTTGTTCCCTGAATCGATACACGGGCAGTGTTGTTTGCCTCGCACTATGAAAATGTTGCCTGGCGGCTCGCTTTTCACGGGCATCCATAGAATGCGAGAAACCGGGCCACGAACGTTGCAGTGCCGTTCCGTCGCGGTCCGAGCCGACCACGAGTGAAAAAGAAACACTGAGGACTCTTCTCGAGGCGCGGTGACGAGAGTGCAAGAGAAAGAAAGAGAGAGAGAGAGAGAGAGAGAGAGAAGGAGAGGAGGTGTCGCTTGTTCCGTGTGCGGCTGGAAATTCGAGGGCCCTCATATCAGCGGCTTCCCTGCATCGATTTCAAAGAGACGGCCCCGCTCCTGGTGCAACGTGATCCCCTGAACACGAGCCGTGAAAGTGTCGATTCCCAGCCATCGTGGATTAATTAACCAGTGCGTCGGAATCGGGACTGCGAAAGGGGTGGCCTGCCGCCGGTTCGAGCCCACTTTTTTTCCCACGCAGGGAGGAATAGCCTGGGGTCGACAGGGAACGACTTAATCGAATTACTGCTCGCCCGGAATACCGGCAGACGGCCGCTGGGTATTTCTTTTTTTGGTTTTTTCCCCCCGCGAAGGAACTCTGTTCGACAACGATTTCCCTGGACAGCGAGATAACAATGTCGGATAAGTGTCCTCCGGGTGGACCCCCGGTAGCGGTTACGGTTCCTCCGGGGACACCGTGCCACCGTGACAACAAGGTGCAATCGGTTTCCCGTCGCGGCACGGCAGCTTGATTTCAACGTGCGTAATCGATAAGCTGATTGATGATCAACGCGTTCCGGACGAGGTGCTATTCGATCGTCGTCAACGACACCGTCCGCTACAATACGATTCGTGACGAGGAAAATACCCAGAGAAGAGACAATCAGAAGGTGTCGCGTTTCACGAGAACCTTTTATCAACCAGGTAAGCGGCGCCGATCACCGTCCGACCGTGATTCTACTAATTGTACCCGCGGATCAAAAATTCTGCGTCGCTGAACGGACGGCTCGTGTTAATCTGTTTGTTCGATAACCTTCTGACATCTCCGTGCGCCGGATTATTGGGCGCGCGAGCATCGTTGTAGAACGGGGAATATCTTCTGGCCCGGTTGCTAGACGAATATACATTTTCCGCTGTTATTTGGTCCGGTTACAAGCGCGAGTTGCACATCGGGTTATTTTAAAAGCGACACCCGGCCGCGTCGCCCATTGAAATCCAGATACGACCGACAATGCGCGCCGGGAGGCACCGCTGTCTCCTAATTAGCGATAATCACCGATTAAATACAGTTATCGTTACACCGTGCAAAGAGCCGTGGATCGCGCCGTTGCGCACGATTGTCGCGGATGTTTTGCACCGCCGCGGCCCTCTGCGCACTCGACGGGTGTCAGGGACCGAGGGGAACGTGCCGTTGTCGAAAAATTTTCTGTTATGCGTCATCACGCGGCTGCAGGCCCCGAGAGTGCACTTTAAACGCGACGCAACGCGACCACGTGCGGCTTTATGTCCCTCCGTCGGATCTGCAACCGTCCCGGACCGCGTCTCGGATATAATTTACGAGCTGCTATTGCCACGATCCGCAGACCGTTCGAACGCTAATTTTGATCGTAATCTCGACCGAGATTCGTGGAAAATCTCTCGGAGAAGCGCCGCTGAAACGCGCTTCCTTTTTCCGTCTACTCTGAGAAGCTTCTTGGTCGCAAATATTTCTCTTTCTCGGATATCTCGTAATCAGTAATTTCCGGCTACGCGATTTGCCTAGGGTGATATACGCAATTATTTTCTTCGGTAGAGTATTCTGCGCCGTCTGGCCGTGGGAATGAATTCAACGTCTCTCTTTCAATTGCAAATTGTGCATATATACAGATAGCTTCGACGAGTAAAGTTCAAATGACACTGGTAACGCTCGGAGCGTGAACCGTCATCCTGCCAGGAGTGGCAAGAATCATTATGAACCGCGTCTGTTTCTACATGTACGCATAATGAATATATTAGCTCACGCGATTCCCCGGTATTAACTAAAAATAAGCAGACTCGCGTCGACGGGGTACGCAGCGGGTGCCCGCAGCTCGGTTTCAGCTAACTTTCGTTAACGTTCATTTGGATAATTAACGGGCGTGAAAAGTTGACACGTGGGTGGTGGTATATTCTTCCGACGGATAGGGGTGGCGGAACCGACGCCGAGCGAAAATGTCGGGACGGGCAACAAAGGTTCGCGGAAACGTAGCCTCTTGTTATAGTTAACAATGCCACCGACGACATCGACGCAAGTCCGTCACGTGTGGTTGTGTATGTTTAAATAAAGAATCGGGTCCTGTGAACGCGTGCTCGTGGGCGTTCGTGGCGCGTGTCTCTCTCTTTGCGTGTGTGTGTGTAAACGCGAATCGATAAATTAGTTTGCTGGTGCACGTAAACGTGCGCGCGCGCGCGCCTACGCGAGCGAGCGAGCGTTTGTTTGTGGCACGTGTCCGTGTGTTTGCGAGTCCTGCACATCGGATGTGACACATTTTATAAGTTATAACCAATAACAAGTGCCTGCAAAAAAATGCGCGTCCCCCGGCGTAACCCGCGATGACGTCCGCCGTTGACGCAAGATGGCACTATGGACGGCGTATTTTTTAAATTGGTTCGTTAACTTCCGGTTAGTTCGTGTAAGGCCAAAGGGTGCATTAAATATTGACACGCGGTACTTTTAAAATTCATTTTAAAACCCTCTTCCACCTTGTTCGATCGCGTCTTTAGCAGCGGGTTCTTTCATTATGCTACAAGCTAGTTGGTACCACGGGTCCGCTTAACGAACTTCACTTGAGAGTCTCTCGGCGTACCGTTCTAATGATCGAAGGCAATCGACCGGATGCGATATCGGTGCCGATGTTTCCTTTCGAATTCATTTTATTTTTCGACAGTTAATTGCTTCCGACGTACCGTCCCTCGTTTCGCTGTCCACACTTCGATACCACGGTCCTCCTCGCTCTTAACGAACTTTACTTGAGAATCTCTCGGCGCTCTCCGACCGTACTAATGATCAAAGTTAACCGACCGTGTCTAATACTGGGAAAAACGGACGTTTCTTTACGCCTCTTTCATTAATCCCACTTTGAAGGTAATAAGTAAGCCGTTTATGTACTCCACTACATTTAATTTTCATCTTTTCCTTGCACGAATGGGCCCCTATGGACTTCTGTAAAAATAAAGTACTTTTAACCCTTTTCTACTGCTATAAGGGTGTTTAAATAAGATATAGTCTAACAGTCTGGTGCTTTAAATGAAAATTCAGAAGAATTGTAGAATTTTTAGAGAATCTGAAATTATTCGAATTGCGTGCATTTACTCGTTCCACTTTACTGAATGCAATGCAAAATTAGTAATGTAACATCGCTTCAGATTATGGTACGGTAGTGTACAAGGGTTAAGTGCGATTTAGGTAAAAATATTGCTATGAAAACGTCGTTGAGATGTAAAGGGTTGACGGGGTAGACGTGTTTTGGTTACCTGGTGGGCTACGGAGATGGATTCAGCTGGATTTGGATGATGTTGCAGATGGTTTGTGGCAGTGATGCCCTCGTCGGAGGAGGAAAGCCAGTGGCTCGTTGGCAGCGGGGGTGGTCCCGCATCTTCCGGCGGTGGCACAGCATCCGGAACTGGAGAACGCACTGTCACAATTAGAGGAGGACTATACACCGAGGAAATGACGACACAACCGACAAACACGAGCACCGCAGGTGTGAACGCGGCTTCCGCCGATTCCGCCGAGCACGATCTCATCGACTCCACCGCCGACGCGACGCTTTTGGCACAATTTCACGAAGACGCTATCAAACAGGTCCGTTCTTCGATTTTCTCATTATTCTATCCACCCCCGACGCATTTCCTTTTATCCCATCGACCGTCAACTGTTGACTGTACTTGAATCACGCGGTAACTTTTCTCGATATCGAATGGCGTTTGAATTTTGACAAGATGGCCGCCGCACAGTGCCGACAAATAGCCTGTTTTCGGCACTTCTCGTAGTTTGGTTATTAATGTATATATAGAGGAAATTTTTTACAGACGCTTATATTGACCTATATAGTTAATAATTTTAACAAAAAAAAAAAGAAAGAATAATTTTTAGAAAAAAATGTATTATTAAAAATTAACACATTTATTTCTAAAAATTAACAAGTTTAGAACAAAATTAATAATAAATGAACCATAATAAACTTAAACAAATTATAATACTAGTGAATAAAATGAATAAACTTAACAAAACGCTGTTCGCTATCCGAGTCATTCTCAGTACTTTGATTGTGACCCAAAATCATTGGCTCTATAAATTGTCTATGGATTGTTATTCAATAGTTATAAAACATATATTAAAAACAAATTAGAAAGACAAAAATGATTGATATATAATTATTGCAAAATTGTCTTATGCATAAAAATGATTGTTATTAACAATTTCGTAGAGAGTGCCTCCATGGCCAAATTTTTGTACAAAAATCTAAATTTGGTTACTAATGCATATGCAATGGTAATTAGTCACAAAAAATTAAATTTAACAATAAAATTAATAAGTTGAAAAAAAGAAATTATTTTCATGCATAACAATTTTTATTTAAATGATACTCGGGATGGTCCGTGAGTCGGTCGCGAGATTAAGCTATCTCCAATTAAACAAAGAAAAGTATCAATCAAAAGTACATTGATACTAACCATCCCATGAAAGTGCCTGGACAAATTAAATGTTGAAAAACATTATTCTTTTAGAGGATAGGAATGAGGACAGGAATAATATAAAATTATATTAAAGAAAACACATGGTACAAAATGCATCCTATTTTATTTACGAAAGCATTACATTTTTCAATCTTCTTTTACACCTGTAAAGTTTTCATTTGTTATCAGTGCACTTTTGCTTGAAACATTTTCTGGTACGACTTAGTTACGAACTTTGATTATTGAGACTAATGAAATTCTAATGATCCACTCCCGAGAGAATGGGGTTAATATCGGATTTTTTGAGTATTTTCGTTGATACAACTGCCTACTATTATATCCCGCGTTTCTGAGGCTTGAACAGTATGGACGAGAGTACATTTTAATTACCTTGACCGAATTAAACCCAATTAAAAATCTTGAAATTCGAGGAGCACTTTGTCTAACAACAATCGTGTTCCGCGGTCTTCGTCCACAATAAAATTTGAATTTTCTGTACCATCAATTGCGATTATCGAAATATATCGAATAATTGCAAATCAATCGATAATCTATCGGAGAGACAGCCCCGCGACCAATGAGGTTATACAACTTCGAAATCTGTATTTACATTGGCTACTGTGGCCACTGCGACGTATCGAAATTGTAAAATCTTGCACCTCCCAGAATTTTACAACAAAAACATAACCTATGTTAAATGGCGTCCTTTTTAGATAAGTTGTTTTGTGTAGGTTTTTAATCATTTATCTCACTGCCACCGCATTAGCTTCCTAGTGTTCCAGCATGGACGAGGTCTTGGATAAATCGATCGCGAAACCGAAATATCAATCGCGGGAAATACCCGGATACCTGAATGATTTTCCTGTAAATACTTGCACTTGTTATAATTTTATTTGAGGTTACATCCGTAATTCTATTGACCGTAGACATCATAATTTTTTATCTGACTGATTTGGGCGAGTTTCCCACAGATGTTAGCACAGATAAGATTAAACGTCATCTCGGAAATCAGTTTTTCGTTCGTAATCGCGTATTAACCGTGTAATCAGTAAAAGCGTTTGTTAATCTTTATGTTTCAGGCTGGTGTTGGTTACTTTCAAATATTGGCTGCTCTGTTCACTGGCTTGAGCCTTGCAGCGGACACTGTTGAATATTTTGTTGTACCATATATTTTACCGAGTGCAGAGGTCGAATTATGCATCGAGGACAATGAGAAAGGATGGCTTAGTTAGTTGATCACAGTACAAACATTTTTGTCTTGTGTTAGCTTTGACGAAAGTTGTATCCATACTGTTATGTTATAGGCAATATTACGCTGATGGGTCTAGCATTAGGTGGATTATTCTGGGGTGGTCTAGGGGATAGAATTGGAAGGCGTAGATCATTGTTATCCGCAATGTCTGTACATGCTTTGTTTAGTGGTGTTGCTACTTTTATGCCGACTTACGGCACATTTATGATGGCTAGATTTTGTTCTGCGATAGGGTAAGATTTTCCTTTTTCTACTTGCACGTAGCATAGTTGCATGTAAAGCAAAATAATAAACAATTTATTCCATCACAGAGTAGGAGGATCCTTACCATTGGCGATTACATATCTCGCGGAATGCTGTCCAAGACTAAGCAGAGGACGTTGGGTAGGTTTACTTGTGGCAGCAGGAGCACTAGGAGGCGTATATGCGGCTCTGCTAGCTGGGGTAGTAGTTCCCACAACCGGAGAAATGGTAGTTCTTGAGAATAAAGAGCACTTCAGTGCTTGGCATCGTTTCCTTCTACTTTGTTGGTTACCTGCATTATGCTCTACTGTCGGACTTATTTTTATACCAGAAAGTCCAAGGTATTTGGTAGAGGCAGGCAGAGATGTGGAAGCAATGATGGTTTACCAGGTATTTTTATTTATATTTCTGTTCGGGACGTTTGTTGAACTTTGTACTAAAATACTCTGTATGCATTGAAATCTCTGTAGAAAATATACAAGAAAAACAATGCACGAAAGGGTGCAACAGGTGCACAATATCAGCTGTCTGAATTGGAGCTTCCAACTAAAAGGCCTCGTGGTTTGGCACCTCCATCTCCTACTAACCACACTAGTGTAATGGCTGATATAATTTATTCTATTGAAATGGTAAGAGTTTACCATACGATTTTCATTGAAAAATTAATACTCAATGCCCGTTGAATTTCCAGTTTTGGAATTCTTTTCTGGAACTATTTGTATCACCGCATTTACGCGTGTCGATAGTGCTTATAATTATTTGGTCAACCGTGTCATTTGGGTACGTAATTTTAGTAAAGAGTGTTGCATACAGTACTGTCTAGATTAATCAACAAAACTCGTTTCCTTCTCAGGCTGTACGGCCTTATGGTATGGTGTCCCGAGTATCTCAAACTTATACGTGCAACAGAATATAAAAATCATACGGAACTGATTAATAGAAAAGACTTTAGAAACGAGACGTTCACTGGTTCCATAGAGAATCGTCAATACAGAAATTCGACCTTTTTTAATTGCAAGTAAGTAGACGAGAAGAAAACTATTAACGATTGTCCTGTATCGGTTTATATACACATATCTACATTTTATTTCAGATTTACTAAGATGGTATTTAGCCATGTAGATTTTGACTATTGTACTTTCCAGGCTGTAGAATTTAGTAGTATAAAATCCAGCAAAACTCACTTCACGCACAGCGAAATTACATTCTCGAAGTACGTACATAGTCACGATACAAAACATAACAACTTATGAGATAGATAGGATATAGGGGGATCTGTTTCTTTTTCTTTTTATAGATTTGTGGACACTGACCTGTCAGCGCAAGTTTTTACGAACTGTACATTAAGAAATAATACGGAATTAAGTTTAAGCGGACCTTGCCCGACTCTCGATTTGGATTACAATATTTATATAGAGGAAGCACTCAATGGTCATCTCGTTGCTCAATTGGCCTTCGTGCCTGCAGCTGCTCTGGCGGGACTAGCACTTACTGTACTTGAGCGGCCAAAAATGATTGGCATCTCGTTATTTTTTTCTTCGGTAGCTGCCCTTTGTCTAATTCTAGTGGGTACGAACAATTATGCAGTCCTTGGTTTCGAAGGTGGTTTCATAGCCGTTTTTGCTATCGCATGGACGTCACTTACGTTGGTCACAGTCGAGAGCTTCCCTACACATTTGAGGCAAGTGATTTCGCAAGTTCTACCCTATTAATCCTCGAACAGCTGACCGGAAACTGCGATGCAGTAGGCCAATGAAAATATGCAAGTCTTGCATCAACTCGAGTCACCAATGCACAGCGGGCTAGAAACCTGTTTTTCTTTTCTTGTGAAAAATTCACTTTCCAGACCACTTAGCACTGTTAACACGATGTTTCAAACGTTTCCGATGATCTGGAAAAACATGTTTTCAACAAAAGTTGATCGGTATCCACTTTTCTACAAATTTTAATATAAACATTTCAAAACAATTTCTTTCACAACAAACGGGGGTCACCAACGACCTATTATACCATAATTTTAAACCTCGAAATAAGGCTAAAATAATTTTGGCCACAAAAACAAACGGATTTTCAGCCCAGTGTGCAGTGATCCGGATTCGGCTGGATGAGGATTAATGGGAGAGGGGAATAATAATAAATAAAATCGATTGACCTTTCGAATCGATGTGGAACATAATGGTAAAGTTTATTGATGTTCACAGGTGTACTGGTTTCGGTTTGATAGCGGCTGTTATAAGATTATCTGGTTTGATCGGAACCGCAACTTACAAAACTTTAGTCGGCGCACCCTTAATCGCGCCCGCACTGTTGACTGCATTGCCCTTGTTAATAGCTAGTCTCACAACGTTCAAATTGCCTCACACTCATACAGTTTTCTTATAAGGATCTTAACGAGTAAGTGAACGAAAGAAAGAACGAAACAGGAAGAAGAACGAACACAAAGGTACGCCGTGTGAAAAGAAAATGGAAAAGACGTTTTTAATCTATATTTTAATGAATCGTTTACGAGCTGCGCTGATGTTTTTATATGATTACGACTCTCACGACAAGAAAAATTCGGGCAAGATCGCGTCTTGAACACCTCGGGAATAATCGATTCCTACCTAGAATGGTCTGAACGAAAAGAAACCGTAAGTGAAGTGTTCCGGACGCAAGTGAAAATTCGTCGGTTTGCCGTAACCACCTGACAAAAATCGACAGATTCACTTTTTTCTTCTCTTTTTGATTTTCCCGTTTTCTCTTCAACTTGGAAGTGTGATTTCATATCAAGTGACATATCCTAAAACTAGCAAACAGATGAATCGCGGTCTGCGAGGAGAAGGGGGGTGGGGGCGAATCCTAAGCGCACAGACACCGAAGAGTAATCGTCTCGTACGCTAGGACGTTCTACGAGAATTTTCATACAAGTGTTTTAAGCGTCAACGAAGGTCATTGTCATAGCGGAGAACAAAATAACATAGGGAAGAAGAGGAACGCATTACCGAAATTCGACGTGAAACTTGTACTCCAAGATTTTGCTCCATCTTCAAAGTCAACTTCAAAGTCTAATGCAGTCTGCGCGGCCGCCTCGGGGGTCGTGAACAGTGCATAGATGTTTATAAAACTATTTTAATAGGGCGATAGCCGTGAAACGTGTCAATTGTAACCGGATATGTTAAGAGGCTGAACAAATCATCGTCTACAATGATACGTCGAGGCATAATGGATTGGAGGACCGATATATATCACAAGAAAACGTCATTTTTCGATATCCGAAATGGACGAGTTGCAGAATGTTATCCGTAAAAAAAAAAAAACAAAACAAACAAACGTATAGATGTTTTTTCCGTTCGTTGTTAGACTAGAAAAGCTGTGCATGATTCCAGAATCGTTGCGTTTTGAGCGGTTCGTTCGAGAAAATTTGTCAAGGACAGCATCATAGAAATTTTTATATTTGCAATCGCTGCATACGCTTTTACTATTCGAACCGATCATGAGATGTATTCTAAGAGAATAGGCGAGACAACCGTACTACGACGACGAATTGTTTTTCTTACCGCGGGAAAGAAGTAACGGAGATGTTTAAGAATTTGTTACTTTTTATCGATTCAAATAGCTTGCAGGAATTTTAGAAATTAGGCCCAGCTAACGAAGAGAGGCATTATCCGCATAAAGATGAAAGAGTTGCTGTACAAAAATCCTAAATTCTTAGCCAAAGACTAAAAAGAAAATCGAGATAGAAGCTTGCGCTTCGTTTTAGCATAAATCCAAGAGATTATTGCCTCTAGTCAACTTTTAATCGTCTTTAAGCTTTTTATTATTCGTGACGAACTTGACAAAACAGAAAGAAAAAATAAAATAAATTAAGAGCAAGAAGAACACGTCAAACTTTCTGATACTTGCAAACAACGTACGTAGAATATTATTTTCTACAAGATGGCGGCGGCTATTACTGGCGACGGTCGCTGTTACATTTATGAAAAAAAAAAAAAACACTTTTGCTAGAATTTTAATGTCGTCTCGGGACGACGAGCCAAAGTTAAACAAAAATACTGGTTCCTCAGAATGGACAACTACTCGTAGGCAATAAGAACGTAAAGTAACTTTTACGAAGCGATTATCGAGGTATCTCATTCTTACTGAAACTCAAGATATATTAACTAAGTATATAAGCGAGTTTATTAGCAAGATATTAAAAGAGAAGAAAAAAAAAGAAAGGAACAACAACAACAACAAACTGTTGTTGGCAAACTTAAATCAGATACAAAAATTAACGTCCCGTCGTGGTTAGTGAATTTTTTTATATCGAATTGTTGGCATCTAATTTATCAAGGATAAAAATGTTGCGGATCGATTGTCATTTTGAAAGAAGTAGAAACGAGTCGAAAGTGCTCCGTTGACCGCACAATTTTTCGTATAGGGTAATTCTATTCTTCTTGTTTTTTTTTCCAGCAATTCATTGATTAACAATGTTGGTCGCTTCAGGAACTAGAAAACGCAGCTCGTTCCTACTTCTATAATCTGTATTCACGAACTCGACAGTGAAACGAGCCTGTGCTGGCGTGGCAATTAGTGATACAAACGTGAAATTCCCTCTCAAGTGTACACACAAGTAAATATAGCACTTACACAATTTTGTTAAACGTACCTGTGTCTACACTATTTTGATCGAAAGGTTTTTCTTCTGTAACGCAAAAGCAGAATAACGCGTTTTAAAAGCGGAACATTAATTTAAGCCTTACTTGAAATTGGGACCACCTATAGATTCTGAATTTGAGTACAATCACGGCGAATCTTCCGTCTAACGATAGTTCTATTAGATAGTGGAAGGGAAATGTTATTAATACTTCGACCGCCATGTCAAATATTGATGATTAGACGGCGGATTTTATGCATTTATAACAAAAATGAGCGTGTGAAATATGAAGCGGTAAAAACCTCAATTGGTCGAAGAAGAAATGAATTCCTATTCGACTCCTGTTTCTTGCGATTGCTTAGGGACGTTTTTATTCTGCATAAATATCCGTAGTCTGTCGCTGATACAAAAATTGTACAGTTTTTGTTTCAAGGAGAGATAATACCCACGTTTTATGAGAAACGTTAAAGGTACTGGACTGGCAGTCAATGTGTCAATGAAGATTATTGTCTTCTTCTTCTTTTTTTTTTTTAAACTTAAACGAGAATCGCCAGCACAAGCAGTTCCACATTATAAATTGTTGCTACAGCATTAAATTGATTGTTGCCCGTAGGTAATACACTTTACTCAACATATCACTTATGAGCGAGCACTCTAGATTCGTAGGCTTTAATTAGACTATTTGACTAGACATATTTAGAAGTATGTATCAGCAATCGTAAAGAAGATGAAGTCCGAAATTGATAAAATAGCAGTGTGCGTGTGCGTGGGTGTGTGTGCGCGCGCGCTCAAAAAGGCTGTTAAGGTATTGTCCTTAAGGAGTACGTTTTAGAAGTTTCTTCTAGCGAGTAAAGCTCAGTAAAGCGATTAACAATGGATAATTTGATTGTGCACTGATTGATTATCAGCTGATCAAACATCATGATTGCAGCTGTTAAGAAATTTCGTTTTAATGAACCGATAAATACTCGTGAAAGCGCATGAAATGTCGTTCAGTGCAATATCGTTTTTTATTATTTTATCAACAATTGATTGTATCGCTCAAGCTACTGTCACTGCATCATTGAATAATTGGGGTTTAGTAATTATTTTAAGCAGTGCATCCTACACAGACTGAAGACAACGATCGGTTGATAATCACTGTGTATTTATTTTCTAGAGACTGTTCCCTAACACTTAAATTTTTAATGTTTAGTTATTTATGTAGGATTTTTGGAAAAAGAGGGGACGCTGTGATCTCGAAATTCATGGTTCGACTTTTCCTAATTTTCTATGGCTCTTGAGGGTTTCGGGAGTCCAGATCACACATTTCATCATTCTGCATGAATGTTTCGTATTCGAATGTCCTGACAGTATGGCGATCAATGCTCTGTTTATCCCGGACGAGCCTGCAACATGGTTTTAGGGAAACGAGGGAACCAGGATTTCGAGATTTATAGACTTTTAGCGACTTTTTCTAATTTCCTACGCTTTTTAAAGGTCCCACTTTTATGGGGAAAAATGGTATATATATATATAGTCCAGTGATTGCGGGGAAACCATCTAAACCGATGGTTTCATGGGAATTTAATTCTGGTTGCACATTCTGCTGAATAAGTCTTACGAGACTTGAATGTTTCTTTAAGCACTTTGAATCTACTTTGCAGCAAGCAACTCGCACTTTCGACTCTCACATTGTATAAGATGAAAGCGGCGTTAATTAATGAAACATATCTCCGATTTATATAATTTATTAATGTATTTATAATTTATCTATTTCTCGGATTTGGAAGCTGTAAGAGTAAAAAGCAATACTGTTCAACAAATTATGCAACCAGTACTTAAAGAAAAAGACAGTTTGTATAATTATTAAGAAATATTACACATTGTTCCAGCAATTGGGCTACAGAATATTGTACATTAACATTGAAAACATTCACACCATTTAATAGAAGATATTGATCGTACGATAGAAACAGATTTTCTCCTACATGTTTAATTGATTTTATTAAAACATATTTCCTTTTTACTACACAAATGTAGTCCTCCTTCTTTTCTTTAAAGTTTATGAATCCATCTTTGCAGATTAACACAACGTTACAATAAAGGTAAGGTATAAGTAGAAAAAAGAATTTTATTATACCTAATCTTTTCCTTAAATATGAATGTATAAATTTTGCAAGAATCTCAATAAGGACTGAGTGCATTGAATTCGACATTTGGAAAGAAATTGATTTATATTGCACATAGCAAACTTGTATAGCAGTGCGTAGTAAACCATTTAAAGTTATTGCATTCAGGGATGGAAAAGCTGAGGAAATCATCGATTTTCATAGAGTAAGTCCATAATATTGTTCTATACCTTCAATTGTTATGTTAGCAAAAGCTTTTTATGCGAATATACATATATCTTTGATATGAACAGAGAGATATGAATAACCTGCGGTACATTATAATTTGGATCCATTTCACAGTACAGTAAATATAAATGTAGCATTTTCATTGTTCCCTTAGATTAATCTTTGTTTTCCTTTTCATTCAGAATAGTTCTTTAATGCTCAATTCGAGTCCGAGAAAAATTTGGGGAGTGCATCAAGTCTGCTTATCCTAATCAGGCTGAATGTGAAATTAGTTTCTACAAATTCTTAGCTTTCGAACGAGAATAAATATTTCTCAGTGCAAATAACAGATACTTCAACGACAAGAACTTTTGGCGCGAAATTCAAACTCATAGTGTGCCGCCATCTCTCAATAAACGAAGATAAACGATCGCGTCTGTAAAAAGAAGTACATCCACTTTATCGACCGTCGTCAATAAAGACACCAGCAAAATGAATCGTCAATAATTATCGCCGTGCATTCAAGAATAATTATTTTTAATTCTCTTCATCGAAAATGATTCATTCGGTTTGTCAACCCACGATTAAGTCTAAACAACTTATGCAACTCTCTTAGTCATCGCGGCAAATAAATAATTGAAACGATGATGAATATATTAAATATTAAGCAACCGCTAATGATAGTCACACTTGTGCAATTATAAGGTAATCAGAGGAACACCGTGCACACCTGTAACTACTTCTCCGTCGATTTATTCTCACCGATCGTTGACCTTGAGCTTGACCTTGGGCGTGACCTCGACACGACGAAGCAGCACGCAGAGGATCGTGTCAAACGAGCCCTGACCTAACCTATTCTAGGCTATGTCTCCGTTCTCCGTATACAGACAAAGCCTAGGAGAGGCTAAATCAAGTTACTCCGGTTCCTAGAAACGAGTGTGTCATCGACAGACTATCTTCCAACGAATTCGATTGCTATTTATAGTTATTTCCGCATCTGTTTGTACACCTGTTGGTTGCAAGATCATTTTATAAAATCTAGGATGGATTAATATACTGTTTAGTTTAGCAACTTCGGTAGATCAACCCTTCTGTAGGCAACCAAAATGCTGAAATATTTTTAAAGCTCATAAACTCTTATTTTGATACTACAAGACGATTTAACAGTGCCTAAACAATTAATGTATAAAATAAGTTCGCGATATATTTAGAAGAGCGCTAGAAATGGTTAAAGTAACTGCAATAAATACTGCGTTTCAATACTCGGTTGCCTATCTTTAGGGTCAATTCTCTCCGTACGTGGTTTTTAGAGAAACATTTTACTTAACAAACTACACCGAAAAAGGAAACAAGAAAAATATGCACGTCCGCGTCTTTTGGGGATAAATATGTGAGTCCGATGTCGCTGATATGGCGACAGTCTTCTATAAAAAGATTGAAGGTCGCGAAGAACTATATTCTATTCGATGGAATTTAAAATTTCGTCGATTTTGAAATTGTTTCAGAATCGTAACCCGGCTTGACGGTCTTCACGATCCACCGAGTGATCCTTTGAAGGCGAACGTCGTCGTACCGGCGACTTCAAGCTTGTCTGGTTCGTAAAATCGCAAACAAACAATACAATTACGTTCATAGCAACAGCCTGACACATACTTTTCTTCTGTTCCCAGTTTATTACATACGATCCACAGTACTCCGAGCGGGACATCTTCGAACGAGACCACGACCGCGAAGGGTGAAAACGCGGGGCCACGGATGGTCCCGTTGGGAACGGGTCCGATGACGTCGTTGGAAGCAGAATCCGTCGAGACGGCGGGTGTCGGCTTTTCCGACGGGGCCTCTTTTTACGGCGTTGGGCCCGGGACCGCACAAAGAAAGCGTGTCACGCCTAAAAATACGCGAGGCACGCAGGTAGAGACGTGAAAAGGTCGTGGGGGCTGGGAGGGAATATATAAAAAAGAAAAAAGAGTAGAAGAGAGAAAAAGAGAGAGAGAGAGCGAGAGAGAGAGACAGAGAGAAACGGCGAAGTAGTTGCACAAGAGCAGCGATTTGGTATTCAAATCGCCAGCCGTGTTCCCGCCTCACTCGCGGCACAGGTTCTCCTCTCTCGTGCCAGTAATACGAACGGCCTTCTTCGTTTAAGTGTTTTCTCTTCTTGTTCTTCCTCCTCTTCCTCCGCCTCCTGCTTCACCTCGACCTCCGGTTCCCGGAGTGCTAGCTCGTAACGTCCCTCGATCCTTCCTCCCTTATCGCGGGTCTTGCTCGTCCCGCGTATCTATTGCCCATGGAATTACCACTTTTCTCGTCCCCCCGGGGGCTAGTCTTTATCGCGAGCCCCTCGAGACAGAGAGAGAGACCGCCTGTCCTGTCCCCCGCGTCCGGGTCGCTCGCTCTCGACACCTTCCTCTCCTTGAAACTCCGCTCGATTCGCACTGATATCGAATTACCCGGCGCACTCGTCGTCCCGCACGATGCGTCTCGCCAAACCCGGCCGCTGCCACGCTCGGTGGTCACGCGCAAAATTCGATCTACTCGCACAGCCTTCGTCCCATTCGTTACAGTCCTCTTCATTACGGTCGCGAGGCGAAAGAGGACCGAGGACGCGAGAGAGAGAGAGAGAGAGAGAGAGCGAGACACAGTCTCCGCTAGCACGATTTTTCAGTTACATAAATACAGTTGGCTGGTTTAGTACATTGGAACTGATTTCCGTGTAACGATTCTCGGGACACCGACGAACTATGGATTGGTAGAGCCTGCAGAAACGCGTCCCGAAGGAATTTGAGTCGTGGAGGACGATCAGAAGAGGATTAAACACAGGAAAGAGTCTTTACAAATATGATGTACGAGTCGCTAGTTGGATTAATCTGCATTATCATCCTCAGGTGGGCACTAGAGAACACAGCAACGATATTGCAGAGAGAATGTAGCTCGTGGAGATACGTCCCGGAGGAATTTGAACGCGAAAGAGGAAAGAGGAGAAGGAGGGAAGTTCTCCAAAGTAGGATTTTTTGTATGACTATTAGACTGCGGATCTTCATGCAAAATAGAAATCGTTTGAACACGTAGAAAGCGAATAGGAATTTATTCGTCTGTCTAATGGTTCTGTTATGCTGTTCGAAATGTATTGATAGTCTCGTTGATGGTATTGTTCGAAATTACATCCACCCATTTTTCCCATAAACGCATAAAATCCGCAGTCGAATTGTCACTCTGAAGTCGGTACTAATACGCGTCACGATTCTCAGGTGGTCAGCAGGAAAGCCACGAGGACACGAAGGAAATCGACGTGAACTAACCGTGAGACGAAAGAGACCGGAGGACACGAGCGGTAGAAGAAGACTCCTCTGTAAGTACGATTTTTGGATAATACAAATATGAACACAAGCGAATCGACGTTGAGTTGATCCCCGTTGAAATCCTCAGGTGTACACCAGCGCGGGCAGCAACGATATCGCAGTCCCGGAGGAATTTGAACGCGCGCAGCGGCGCGGCTCGCGGAGACTTCGATGCCCGCACGTGCAACGTCCGACTGCCGCGGTTACATAAACGGAACCAGCGAGCCTCGGTTTATTTCGCATGATTTCCGAATGTAGCTTCACTTTCTCTGGCGCACCAACCGAGTCGTCGTTTCGTTTCGTTTCGTTTCGTTTCGTCACGATACAGCGGAGCGAGCGTGTTCCGAGCGTTCGCCAGGCGGGTAGACCGTGTCTGTTCGTCGTTTACCTGGTGGCTGCGCCCGAACCCCGCGACCGCGACTATCGTTGCAACAGTAGATCACACTTTCCACTTCCGTTGACGTAGCAGCAGCAACAGCAGCGGCTGGCCGCGTTCTGTCTCGCCTTTCTGTCATAGAGCCAGCCGGTCGACGGGTCCAAGGTCCCCCCGGATTGGATCGCGGAGACCGTCGCGGATCGGTACGCGATCGGACCCCGGGATCGATGCGCGGGACACGCCAGCAGATCATGACAGTGGATCACCCGTTCCAGTTTTGTTTTTTGTCCTCGGGCGGACATCCGAGGCGCAAGAAGCGCGGATAACGTGGACGAAAATCGGCATACGTGGCACCGGATTGGCCGGGGCGGCATACCTCGACGACACGCGCGTGTTCCGTGCGCTCACATCGGCAACCTGTGCACCCACTAACCACTAACCGGCGAACCACGGGAGGCCAAGGTGTGCGCGCGCCAGGATAATATATGTATCTACGTGCGTTAACCACGTGAGACCGGCCAGCATCTTTCCACGGCCCCGTCTGGTGGGGACTTCACCTATGGACTGCTCTCTCGCTCAGTCTCTCCCTCTCTCGACCCTTCTCTCTCTCTCTCTCTCTCTCAGTCGTTCTGTTTCTCTCTCCCTCTCTCTCTCTCGAGTTCTTTCTCTTGCCCCGCGAACCTTGGATCCCCGGGAAATCGTTAGAATCTGAACGTCGACGAATCGCCTCGCCGCCGGCCAATGGTCGGCTATCTGTCCAATGCATGCGCAACGATATCCTACGATGATTAACGTTCCGTTTTTGCGCGTTCGACGGATTCCAGGCGGAGTCTGCTCACGGGATTCTTATTACCGAGTAATTGGCTGTCGTGGGATCCATTGAATTCAGCGGGTGTGAAAGGGCCTTTTGTGCGTGTCGAAATGAACCCCGGGAGTTGAGAATATACTCTTACCTACCTCGTCCAACTAATCTAATTAAAGTCTGCGGTCGGAATTCCAGTAGCTGAATGGTCACTGACCGTGCGATTCATTGGATTCGATAGGCGTAAAAGAGTCCTTTCATCTATGAAGCTACCGAAAATATTTCCATCCAGTCTGGAGTAACTAAATTCCAGTGAATATTAGTTGATCGATCAGTGACCGCGAAGTCTTTGTAACCAATAGGTCACTTGGTCTATGTAATGAATGATCACTGACCGTGCGATTCATTGGATTCGATAGGCGTAAAAGAGTCCTTTCATCTATGAAACTACCGAAAATATTTCCATCCAGTCTGGAGTAACTAAATTCCAGTGAATATTAGTTGATCGATCAGTGACCGCGAAGTCTTTGTAACCAATAGGTCACTTGGTCTATGTAATGAATGGTCACTGACCGTGCGATTCATTGGATTCGATAGAGGTAAAACTGTCCTTTCATCTATGGGGCTACCGAAAATATTTCCATCCAGCCTGGAGTAACTAAATTCCTGGGAATATTAGTTGATCGATCAGTGACCGAGTAGTCTTTGTAACCAATAGGTTACTGACCACTTGGTCTATGTAATGAATGGTCACTAACCGTGCGATTTATTGAACTCTATAGGTGTAAAATAGCCTTTTCGTCTATGAAGCTATTAAAATTGTAAAATTAATAATTTAGGATCTAGAAACATTGTTCAATACTTTGACTGCCATGTTGGTCATACGTGACCGAGACAAGTTTTTTACTGCAATCTATTAAGTAAACCAAATTTTATTAGAAGGATTAATTAATTTTATTAGGATTAGACATCAGATTTTATGCATTTATACCAAAAATGGGTAGCTACAATTTTAAACAGTAGGAACATTAAAAGAATCGAAGAGTACCAATTCATTATTTTTGCCTGGCTAACGGTATTAGAGCAAGAAAAAAATTTTTTGGTTCCAGTGCTTCGAGAATCGATGCAGAAAATTCTCATTTCGCATAAAGATCCGCAGTCTAGTTATGGTAAACTTTGTCTTTTCCATACTTGTATTATTAAACGAGTTGATCTGTGTGCCCTTTAGTGACATTGGAGTGCCAATCTACGTGTTGAAATGATTACTCAAAGTGAAATAAGTCTGAAACCGCGGGCCGATCTCCAGCATAGTCTTCTGCAGGAGTGTCAGTACGAGAGAGTTAGACGGGACGAGCGCGTCCCATGTGAACAATCGGACAAAATTGTATAAAAACATGTGCGATCTTTGCCGCGCCTAATGAAGATCTAAGGCAGTGCTAGGCAGGCAGAACGCGGCATGATTTTACACGGATCCCGCGCGTCCGCAAATAGCATAAACACGTGCATCGGCGATGCAGCTGGGTAAGTGGGTACGGCTCGCGTATAGTTCGTACGACCTTCATAAAAACTCGCCGATCAGAGATTGCCGGGAATGTCGAGTGAGAACTTGCCGTCTACGGGGTGGCGAATAAAAAAGTAGGCGCCTGCCTTGGCGGACGCGGGAGTGCGAGCACCGGAGAGAACAAGAAAGAGAGACAGACACCGGACGCTAACTACTGCGCCTGGGTAAATGGCAGCGAAATGACGACGAGTAAAAACGCAAGTCGTCTGCGTTAAGAAACGCGCTTCGCCCGAGACGTATGTATGCGACAGGGCCGAACACCGGACCGGAAAAAGAACGGTCCTCCGTTTATAGATCGGCCGAGACCAGAACAACAGGACTATAATTCGCGGACAGGGGTTACCTTTTATTTCCGCTTACCGAACGTTTTTTTCCCCGACCCGACAACGTAATCTGTCCAAAGAGAACACCGCGACAGAGGATTCCTCGTTCTGGCCGCTCTTCCCTCGATCCTCTTGGCAAAAGCAGCGCATCCTCCTGCGTTTTGCTGTCCAGTCACTCCCACTGAATGCTAATCGGACGCAGCACCGCAGAAAATGCCCGCTTTTGGTCCCTCAAACTGTCTCGAACGTGGGTGACCTCCAAATAGGTTTGATCGCTTGCTTCTCCGCATTTGTCTCTAACTTGTAATTTTTATTCTCACGCAGAACCGAAACCGTCCGTTTTCCATCTTCCTCTAATGACCAAGAGGAGCGAAGAGATTGACACAGTGGTCAGGTGACCGGCGCTTTAACAGCGATTGTCATAAGTTAGTGACACTATCAATTTATTCGTTCTGAAATGAACGAATTCTGCAAATGAATGAATTTGCAAAGAATTTGTTTTGCCTTTAGATCTTCACTGATTCTTGAAGAGGAAACACGTATGCTTTTACAGTTTTCGGTGAAGCAGCCTGTGCTCAAAATATTCTAAAAAGTATAAGTATTATTTACAACCCTGTAATACAATGGCGGCGTCCGTACCTTCCGAGGATCATATTCATCATTGGATACTTTTTCAT
>CM052130.1:23368734-23386904 GCA_028454255.1 Halictus ligatus
ACCGTTGAGGATACCGAGCTGGTAGAAGGACTGCTGTTCACACAGAAGTCTTGCAACGTGAATGGACCGAAACGTATTGAAAAGGCGAAAATAGGCTTAATTCAGTTCTGCATTTCTCCGCCTAAAACGGACGTAAGCGATTCAGCGACCGAAACCTTTATCTCGTTGTTTCTCGTTACAAAATTTCATGACTGATTGACCCTGTTACTTCAGATGGATCACAATGTCGTCGTCTCCGACTACGCGGCGATGGATCGCGTCTTGAAAGAAGAAAGGGCTTACATATTGAACATCGTCAAACAAATTAAAAAGTCCGGTTGCAATGTCTTGCTGGTACAAAAATCAATTCTCCGCGACGCTGTCAGCGACCTAGCCATACACTTTTTAGATAAAATCAAAGTTATGGTGATCAAAGACATCGAGCGCGAGGATATTCCGTTCATTTGCAAGACGTTGGGTTGCAAACCGATCGCGTCTGTCGATCACTTTGTGGCCGAGAATCTTGTTAACGCAGAACTCTGCGAGGAAGTACAGACCGGAAACTCGAAATTTGTTAAGGTCAGCACACAATCGAGAAAGATTGGTTCCTAGAGATCTAGATAATACAAAGATATTTTCCGTTACAGGTCACTAAAATCCAGAATCAAGGACCTACGGTAACCATTCTCGTCCGAGGCAGCAACAAATTGGTGTTGGAGGAAGCAGGACGATCATTGCATGACGCGTTGTGCGTAATCCGTTGTTTAGTTAAGCACCAAACTCTGATTCCTGGAGGTGGAGCGTCCGAGATCGAGATTGCGTTGAAACTGGCAGAATACGCGCAAAGCTTGAGGGATGTTCATGCTTACTGCGTGAAATCATTTGCTGATGCATTTGAGGTGAATACTATCGAAGAACCATTCGTAATTATCGATATCGCTACCAGCTCACGTTGTTCTAGCGATATCGAACAATCTTTTAAAATATTTTCGATATTGTGAAAACTGACTGATTAATATAATCAATCGTACGCGAATGTTCCAGATAATTCCGTCAACGCTGGCAGAAAATGCAGGATTGAATCCCATCGCAACCGTCACGGAACTTCGGAACCGACACGCCAAAGGTGAACTAACTGCAGGTATCAATGTAAGAAAGGGCGCCATTACAAATATCATAGACGAGAACGTAATTCAACCGGTCTTAGTATCTATGAGCGCCATTAAGCTCGCATCGGAAACTGTTCGCAGTATATTGAAGATCGATGACATTGTGAATACAAATCAATAAGAGAATGAACGAGAGTTTTATACGTAAACTGCACTTCGCAAATATTTCATCAATCGCGTTCCGCCAGTCACTATTTTCAATTTGTCGTTCGGCTTCTAACATTTTCTACGATTCTCTGAACTATTAGCGCGCTCGATTTGTTTAACGTTTCTTTCCTTTTTAATACTTTCCATTGTGGTTCGTAAATAAAATTGATTTGCTTTCGTCAGGAGAAAAACAGTCTTCGTTCAATGTTGAAACGGAAGGCGAGACTTCCTGAAAACGCTAATAAAATATTTATTAAAAAACACTCGATTCGTTATGAGTACCACCGTGTTTCGCAATTGAATCCGAGAATTGAGAGGCGGTGAGACGAAAAACTGTAATGCGTTCGAGTACAAAAATGATTTTATGCTTTATTATTGTCCATCCTTGCGGAGTGCGTAAAATCGAATACTTACATGACGTGTAAAAAAAAAAAACAGCTAATTACGCTACGTGTTAAATTATGCTTAAAATTTTAAATATGTGACTGAGTGGTTACAATCTATAACAAAACTATGCGCCGCGTTTTTATACAGTAAAACGTTTTATCATTATTCGAACAAACTGAACCGCCATGTGCTCCATAAAATGAGAACTTCTAAAAAAGAAAACTGTTTGAACGGCCAAGAACAAAGAGAGAAACGAATCAGTTATTGCACGTAAACATTATAAAATATATACATAAGTTCTAACATTTAAATGCAAATGCAAAAACCTTTGACCATCGTTTAATAAACAGAATTCGCGGAGGCGTCGCTCGTTTAAAAAAGAAAAGTGAAACGGATAAAAATTTCTTGGCATATTTGACTTACTGAAACGAGTGATGCGGATAATGAAACACGTTTTGCAGTTTTCATTGTACGAGACAGAACCGGCGTGTTCGCGTCGAAAAAGAAAAATAGTGATAAAAAGAGTCGTGAAACGTAGTCAAGCAAGCGTCAGACCAAATCTTTGTGCTATCTCCGGTGAATGAGAGGTCGCAACTGCGAGTAAAAGCGGTATATCTGCTGCATCGAGGTCAAGTGCGTTCGAGAGGTTAGCGACACTGGCGTCGCAAAGTTCTGTTGCCATCAACATCTCGGCCAACGCCTCGCTCTTCAGCCACATTTCCCTTAGCTTTGCCTCCAGAATACCCACACACTGAAATTAGATTTACATGTTACGTTGCACCGTAGAACAAGCTCATCTTCTTACACGTTACGGTATCCTTACATGTGACGTTGAATGATATTTCCGCCATAAGTAAGCAAAACCCTCCAACATGTCGGAAACAAGCCGCGACATGCCGACTGGCAACGGTGCCGAATGCGATGGCGTGTTGTTCGATATGATTCCAACGTGCCAAGTATCTAAATCAGCTAAAATACAGAGTGATTCGGTGATTGGCTGGTCGATGGTCGGGAAACGAACACCGGCGAGACATTCTTCCCGTAGGTAGTACCACCATTCGCTCTCTGTCTCAACCTCGCCGTTGTTCCCTTTTTGTCTGAACGTTTTCTTTTTCCTTCTCTTCTTCTTCGGCAGACCTTGTAAAACCAAGCCCCACGTGTACCCTGGCTCGGTGTTACTTGTCCCGTGGGACGCTTCGCTCTTAATCCTGTTCTGCATGAGCGTGCTCGTGAATCCTGTATCCTGCCTCGAATCAGTCTTTTTCATCTTCTTCGACCTGAAATCGAAACAGCGAGCGTTTAGCTTCAGCCTCGACGCACGGCTGCGAAGAGTATAGCCGGACGAGCTGATCGAATTGTACCCCCGAACCAAATAAATCTTTCGTCATACCATTCGATAGGGCCCCCAAATGAAACCCTGTGTGGCAAGTTTGAAGTCGGTATCCCTACCACAAGGCTATACCCTTTCACTGCGATTGGCAAACAGTGTTGCTATCGAGTTGTCCGCGAACTAACCGTGGCATGGGCAATTCCACGACACTGCTGGCCTCCATCAAAGCTTCCAAACTATTCGACCTCGACAGTCCCACGTTCCCGTCGCCCCCGCTGCCACCGCAAGTACGCAAGACCTCGGTGGCGTTCGTCGGCGTTTCCAAGACCTGTTTGCTACTGTCAAAATTCTGAGAGGACACGTAACCGTGACCGTTGCATCGTTTGCAAAATCTCGAGGTCATGCCGGAAGGCGCGCCGGGCGACGTTTGTATACTCTTAGAGGACTCCGGGAAGTTTCTCTGAATGATTTTTCTCAGCACACCTTCGGGCAGCTGCGCGGAGGTGCTCGGCACTCTGGTGAACATGTACGAGCACTGGCAGCTGTGATCGAGCCGTGTGCGCGACAACGTTTTCGCAGAGGACTTCTCCTCGTCGCCCAGCATGAAGAATACTTGAGAATTTTTCATCTCCTCGGCCACGGTCTGGCCCGATTCGAAGTCCGGCCTGCCGGAGTATAATTTCAGTGTGTCGATCGACGCGTCGTTGTGCCCCTGAAACGTGCTGGACTTGAAGTTCGCGAACGATTCCTCCGTGTCGTCGTCCTCTAGCTTCTTTTCGATGTTGCGCAACGAAAACTCGGGACAATGTTGGGCATCAGTCTTGGTCGTGTCAGCATCCTGCGACGCGCTACAACTTACTATAATCTTCACTTTACCGGAAGCGCAAGTCTTCTCGTCCGCGCCGCTGTTCTCATTCTCGCCGTCGATTTCTTTCGGAAGATACTTCGTTTCTCTCTCCGGCTCCACCGGTTTCAACATGAACGAGTCGAGGTTCGAGCCCATGGTGGTGGTACGCTTCAGGGGTCTAACCGAACCGTCTGCTCTTAATCTGTCCATGGTGCACCGCGCGTACGAGCGGTGTGCCGCGGCGTTGCTGCTCTCCGCGTCGCACGCACGCTCCTGCACGGGGATTTGCTTGCGAGGAGACGCGAGCGCGGCGCGTCTGGAGACGCCTCGGTCGGAGCACGGCGGTTTCGTGTGGAATAAATGCGGACGCTTCAGTCTCGCCTGTTCCAGAAGGTTCGCCGCTTCTTGGATATCGTCCTCGGTCGTGCAGAAATACTCCGGACGTTTCTGCACGATCCCGCTGCGGATGAAATACGTCAAGAACGACAGCACAGAGTTGATCAGCTCGGCTTTCTGAGGATCCCCCGCGATCACGGTGTGCGCTGATTTTATGGGGTTGCTCAGCGCGCCGTACAAGTCCCCTAGCTGAGCCCACAGGGGATTGCAAGGGTACCAAGTACCCAGCTTTTCCATCTAGAAGAAATATCACCGATGTACCATCCCCCTCAACGAAACAATAAGCGGTAATGATACGATTCGCTAATAAGCGGGTCGGGAATCGTAGTCCCGGGTAGTTGTCGAGCGATTGCTATGTAGTTACCAATTGTCGATCGTGAACAGGCAGCGCGGTGTACACCCATCCAAGGTGATACGTTAAAACGGCGGTCACAACGGTACTCAAAAAGCTAGAACACATTGTTGTTAGAACTGGTCGACCGACAGCGAGACGCACGATTCTTTGTCGCCGGGTACACTCACAAGTTTGTCGACTTCGTGTCAATCTGTTCGAGCAGCTGACACATTCGCTGCAAGTTGCTATTCAACGTGTCCATCTTGTGCTCGATTCTAACCGAGTTGAGCAGTACGTCGTGCCATAATAAGGGCGTGCGCGCGTGGTGTCTCGCGTTCACATTGGTAAGTAAACGTAGCAACGAAACAACGAATTTGAAGGAAGATTTGTAAAGTCGCTCCGGAAGCTGCGCCCCTTTGTTCTGCGAGTACAGGTTGCCGGATTCTATGCAGAAGTATCGCAGGCGGTCCAACATCCCCTCCAGGAGAGCCATGTGCTCCAGAAGACAAGCTTCGATTCTTCTGCAATCGGAAATGGACGATCAAAGTTCCCAGATCTCGGTAAGAAAACAATTGTTATACTATTATACTATTATACCGTTATAATATGAAAAAATGTTATATAGAGAACTTTCACGGTATGGAGGGGGACACATTGTGACGCAAACATTTTCTGCGTGGGTGGAGGCATAGAGGAGATTTCAAGGTCAACTCTATTTTTTAAATGGAATGCTATGTTTGTTTTATCGCGATCTGATAGCAGCCAGTGTTGAGACGAATTCAGCGAGTCATCATTGAAGATCATGCAAGGTCAGATATTGTAGTAAAATAAGCTTTATTACATTACGGTAGATGCTCGAATTGATGACTGTTTGCGTCAATGCAAAGTTGCAATCTTCGTATCTCTGCATCACGTGCATGTCTCATCGTTTCTGAACTTATTCTAGCACATTCGAGCCAATTTGAGCATCTCCTGCAAGAAGGTAATAAAGTTTATTTTACTACCATGTTTGACCTTGCATGAACTTCAATGATAGCTCGCTGAATTCTTCTCAACACAGGATATCACACCGCGATAAAACAAACATAGCATTCCATTTATAAAAATAGAGTTGACCATGAAATCTCTATGCCTCCACCCACGCAGAAAATGTTTCTGTCATAATATGTCTCTTTCTATACCATGTAAGTAATCTATATAACATTTTCAAACTGGACATAGTTATTGCCCCACCCTGTATATTAGGTCAGTGGAAAAGTTCGTGCCGGATTTCGTATTAAAATACAGCAAACAAACGGGCACGAACTTTTGCACCGATCTAACACATACGTTATCGTTGAACCTTTGCAATCTACGTATTCTATTCGCGGAGCACTCTGTGCACTGTCATAAAACGCATCAAACCTTTCGTGGCCCTCGGCTAGTCGCACTAGCATCGTTAAGCCCAGTCTTGTTTTGTGACGCTTGCCGTGATTGTCCCTATTATCCGACGCATTCTCATTCCACTGCATCCCAAAAGCGTCGTCGGAATCGGATCGTACGAGAGAAGTAGAAACCACCCGCAGCCATCTACGACGCAAACTCGAGAGGCTACCGATACCTGAGGAACCACTGCTCTCCAATGACTGGGAACCTGGATTATCATTACGTTACATCTCGCACAGCGAACACCTACCGACAATGAATCATGCGTAACTTGGCGTGAACTTACTGCCCATCGGTGGCGGTATGTCTATGTCCCATCCGCTGCCTGTGCTGGAGCAAGTGGAATTCTTTCTCGGAGCTGCAGTCAATTCTGGCCCGGACAAGTTCCCGGTGCTTGGCTGAGACACTGAAAGAATGATCTCGAATCAATCGCAAATAAACCATGCTACTACTCGGTTTACAAAATTGCTATAAGCCCCTCCAGCAATGGGAGAAAAATTTGATTTGAAACAAGAAATATTAACGCGTTGACTGCCACGCGAATTTTATGAGTTTCGCCTATTTCAATCGTAGAAGCGATCAGCGTTAACGATTGTCAGTTACTTGATAATCGATGTTCATATTTTCAAGTAATTCCATAATGACCATCGTGGCGTTCAACGTGTTAAAAAATAGTTTTCTTTAAGTTTCACCCTGCCACACTGCTTTACGCAATGATAATTAGACGAGGAATTTTTTAATCGGATGCGTAAATAGCTTATCGCAACCCACAGCGGTGACATTAAATTTTTTGCCGCCTCGGGTACTTTATAATTTTTGTAAAGAGCGTGCAGGTGAGTTACACTCTTCATTTTCCACTTACATTGCGTTCGCATGCTAGAATTAGAATCCAAGTTCATGGAACGACCCAACCCTTCGTCCGACACTTTCTCGCTAGAAACAGAATTGTGTAATAAGTCAAACACCGTGGCCACAAATCAACCATAACGCGAAATCAATAACTGGCATACGAGGATTGAACAAGCCCACCTTGGTTTATACACGTTATGCTCTGTAGCAGGGAATACTTTAGTGCACATGATGCAGGGTGGTGAATGCATTGAATGGATCTAAAAAATAAAACATAGTTTTGTATTACTTGATCACTGGTTTTCATTATTGTTACCGTGATCGATGTTCACCTTGAAAGAGGATCCCTTGTAGGTCATGGCCACGGTACCGAAAACCATTTCGCTCAATAAGCTCACGTCATCCTCGGCCGTTTTTTCTCGCTGAAAGAGTGAAGCGTATTAATAAATTTTTTGTGGGACTCGAGAATCGATCGCAGGATAATTGCGACAACTTACGAAGTTAATTGGATCGGCTGGCGGACTGGCGTTGTTTTTGAGATCGTACGCAGCCGATTTCGATTTACGTCTTTGCTTTTCCAACGATAAGGAATCGAACAACAGTTTTCTTCCGCGCGACTCGCATTCCCGAAACAATAGGATCCGAACTTCTCCGGTGCCGAGACATAGTGTGGAATCCCTATAAATATTACATAGAACACGTTAATACCGCAATAATAAATAACCAATATTTTATTTTCTATTTTCATACTGCCTATTTTTATATTTCTTATTTTTTAAAATAAATATTTATACATTTACTTCGGTTTCGTAGGGAAATAGATACATTTTAGTATAACGTTACGAAAATGTATTAATACATTTTCAGACGTGTGATGCTCGAGTTCAGAATAATGAATTATTTTGTTTTCGGTGATTTCATATGCATGACGGAAGCGAAACGAAAACAATGTCTCCGTTTGAACGTGTGACCATCTAATATTATACGAGCATTACATGTCTGTTCTACCTTATATAACGCATTAATCTATAGCGAGTATCAATTTTAAATGTTACAACAATTCCCGCGATTCTTGCCAAAAGCATCGATTACAATGTGCTTTCGAACATAGATAAGAACCGTTAGACGCGTTACACCGTTTCCTGCGAAACGGTTCCTATAAATCGAATCCCCCTAAACGACCGAAACTCAAAATTCCGTGGGCGGGACAAAACCTGCGGATTCTCATGTGCGGGGGGAAACAAATTTTCGGCGGGTTCGCCCGAAACGGTTTCGTTAGATTCGAACATTTGTAACAGATGTTTGGAAAGTTTTGACTTTAGAGGTCAATTTCACGGCTCGTTGCAGAAGCCAAGTCACGAGTGTGTTAGTAACGAGCTGCGATTATGTCTCCCGCCAACGGGGATCTAGAAACGAGCGTAACGCGAAATAGGTTAAGATCCCACGGAAATCGAATTTCCGATCAAGATTAGAATTCAAACGATCCTTCCCGCGGTCATGAACTTTCGAAGGTCCGCTACGTTATCGCGCAGGAGAGGGAAAAAATGGAAAAAAATCTAAACGACTCGGGAGCACCGATGATCGATATACAATATCAACGATAGATATCGACGCAACCAATAAGACCCGCAAATATATAGGAAAGGTACGATGATATTAGATGGGCAACTGCGGGCAAGGTGAATGCAATTAAAACAAGGGCCTGTGTGCCCGTAAAAAAAGCAGCAGTTCTCACCTATCATCTTCCTGCGTCCCGACATTCGACGCCACGAAGGTTTGAACATTGTTTTTGCAACTCCTCCGTGAAGGGAACAGCTTATCGAGTAAAGGCATCATAAACCGACGACCACTTACAGTTACCGCATTGCTCGCTAACTTTGTTTCGTTTTCGGTCTATCATGTCACAAGGAACTGCACCATACATGTTCGCGAGTATCAGTCAACTGTAAATAAAGTCACGTGCGGTGGAGTCATATGATTGCCCGAGATTATCATGTTTCGTTCCGGCCAATATCAAACGGAACGTATCGTCGGTGTTTCTTTTGCCTCTAGTCCCCGTGATCCTTCGAGCTTGTCGCCGGAACCGGTTCGCTGGAATGTCGATGAAAATTTTCGAAAAAATTAGAAGAATCGTCGAATAGAATAAATTCGTTCGATCCTGAGACCAGTTACCGACTCTGCCGAACTGTTTTACCGACGACAAGCTTGCCGGTAGCACCGTCAGAGCGCGCCACTCGCCGTTTGTACGCGACGAATTTATCTGGAGAGAAATCTACTTTGCCGGCGAGCGAGATTCAACTCGTGCCAATCAATTTTATTGATTATTCCGTTCTCTTAATTTAACGACACTTCGCCCGTCGCAAAATGAAATTACAGGCTTCTGTATCATTGCGTTACATAAACGAGAAGCTTCGGAATCTTCTTTTACGAAATTTAGTGGACTAAAATTGCCAAAAATCGACTCCCATTTCTGTTGAATGAAAATGGTTTCTTTCGTTTAACAATTAAAGAAGGAAAGAGTTTGAACCCAACGCTATCGGAGACTAATATAATTGGGTCACAAATCGTGGCGGTCGATTTGAATCGTGCGAACTGGAGGGAAAAGAAACATTCTGCGATCGTAATTTCAATTTGTCAACTTTATTAGATAGCACACCTCGCCTTAAATACTGCCTTGTACGCACTTTCAATTTTTATACTCCCAGTAACGGTCCCCGGTAAATTAAGTTAGTCCGAGAAACTTGAATTCGTCGATTTTGAATTTCCCGCTCGCAGATGGCACCGCACATCGGCCGTTTGAATATTTCTCGCTCGAAAGTTAACGGACAATTCTGTTCGTTGACCGAGCCGAAATAAATTCGTTTTAAGGAGCAGAAAATTGAATGGTCAACGTAAATGGTATACCAAACGCGTTATTTACAAATAATTTATAACAAAATTGCTGATTTCACAGGTTATATGTGACATTTGTTTCCGGGAGTCGTAACCTAAAGAGCGTTATAGCGATTAAGTGAGAAAGATGGGATAGTAGAAACAGAGATTCGATGGGGTACATGTACAAATTTTTGGGCGACAGAAATAATCCTCGACACAGTTCTCAATTATTTTTTACATATTTCTTCTAATTGTTTGGCTTCGTGGTCGTTGGGGTCCCGGCGTACCGGCACATCGAAGTCGACGTTCATTCGCATTTTGTTCGCCAGTATGAAACGATGAACAAACTCCGTGTCCTTGATGTCGCCAACCGCGTCGAAAGCTCTTTTAACGAGGTCTTTATTAGACACCGGCAGGTACACGGGAAATTCGATTTGAAACACGATCACAAGAGATCCTCTCTTGCTCGGAGTTTCCGGAAGCGGTAGTCCTTCGCCGGGTACGGACTTCTGTGATCCTGGCCTATAACAAATATTCTTATGATTGTCGTATACGCATAGATTGTATAAGACATTGTTAGAAATTTTTCTCGATAAAATTTGTCATCTTTCTATAAAACATTCAAGAGAAACGACTCTCCGATGTGGAAGCCGCTGTTTCGCGCGAACAGCACGGATAAGGAAGTTAAGTGCCCGATTTTCCTCAAAATGGCGCATCCATTTACAGAGACCTTCTATTTTCGCAATTTCCGAGGAAAATAGAGCGACCGATAACATCGCCGCTGGAAACAAGACTGAACGAAAAGCTCCTCGGGTTCCACGGATATTGCAGATCGACAATCCTCGAACAACGGTACACTTGTTTCACGATTTTTGCAAATTATATCCTTCTACAGTAATTTTTCTTACGAAATTATTTCAGGTAATTTGGAAAACATAAAACTCAAGGGGACTGCACGCAAAATAGTTAAATTTAATATTGCGTCACTAAAGTATACATTACTGTTATTAAAATATTTTATACTATATATTAAAATATTGTATAATATACGGAAATATATACGAAGTAGGTACATTGTATGCTTACTTCAAATATATTGTATCATATAAATATACAATAATTATTATAATTGCAGGTGATAGAGGAGAGACAGACGGAGACAGAGTTACAAAAATTTACAGAAAATGTTGGACAGACAGCATTCGATTTAATGCAATTTACAGAAGCTGAAACTAAATGGCGAATACAAGTTATTTCATATATTGAAAATGAAAAGAGTTTAAGCATACTGATATATATTATTTTCAACTCATGGGAACCATTACCACTAAACCTACCAAGCATTAACAGTATCTAGTAAATACTGTCTTGTAAAAATTTCAACCCTAAATTTACTAACATTGTCCGTAATTTTCGATATATAATAAACGTTTGGACAAGGAAATTTATTCCGCTATGTTCCATAAATGAATCTTAATAGTTTCAATAATTGTAAAACATAAAACCGCTCATTTTGACCGTGGTAGGTTTACTGTTAAAGAAAGTACAAAATGCACACTCTAGCCGTATACTATCTACCTGTGATATAGGAGCTACACAAATTGGTAAAACATATAGTAAAGATAGTTTTGTAAATTTTTAGGTGTGTCGAGCGGACAAGGGAACAAAGAGGACACTGTGTGCATAATAGGAAGACGACGTACGTGATGACAGACGTTATTAGGATTCGAAGGGTTCTGTCGTCGAGGGTGTTGACGGTGACCACTGTTCCGGTCAGTGCCTCTCGCAGAAAGATATCGACCGTCATGTGCAAGTCAGAGCCCTCTCTTCGGAAGGTCTCGTGAGGCCGGTCCTCCGTGATGAAGATTACATCCGCTACGCTGACGTGCTTCAGACTGAGTAAAGACATTACGCGAACCGCCGCCGATTAACCCATTTCTGTCCGGAACGGGATGCACGATGCATTTTAAACGCATCCTTCGCGATATTCGAATCGATACCGCACGCCGGACACCGGCGACGGGCTCGCCTCGCGGCCAATCTGATTTTATTCCTGGCCGCGTCGCGTCTTGCGGAAACTGTTTCCCTTTAACACACTTATCGGGCCGGTCCTCTGCCATCAGATTATTCAGAAGCCGTTGTGCTCTAGCGTATATACAGTCGGTTGCAAATATGAGCATGCAATTTCCAGAATTTTCTTACGACTCGTTACAAACGCACAGAAATATTATCGACACGATCAACGCTTGTTCGTTACAAGCGAAGATTGTTAAATACAACCGAATGTATTTATTTTACAACCCAATAGTTCGGTCTTTCTAAACTATTAGGTGTTTGTTTGTAGCCTTCACTGTTAATATTCTTTTTTTAATATTTAGACGTTTCGGTGTAAACTATTAGGTGTTTATTTGTAGCCTTCACTGTTAATATTCTTTTTTTAATATTTAGACGTTTCGGTGTAAACTATTAGGTGTTTGTTTGTAGCCTTCACTGTTAATACTCTTTTTTAAATATTTAAACGTTTCGGTGTAAACTATTAGGTGTTTATTTGTAGCCTTCACTGTTAATATTCTTTTCTTAATATTTAGACGTTCCCGTCTCAACTATTAGGTGTTTATTTGTAGCCTTCAATGTTAATATTCCTTTTTTAATATTTAGACGTTTCGGTCTAAGCTATTAGGTGTTTATTTGTAGCCTTCACTGTTAATATTCTTTTTTTAATATTTAGACGTTTCGGACAGGAATGATTAATCAGATTTTGTTTTGGGAGACGAAATTAAGGAATGTTTCTATTCAATTGTCGCTGCACTATTTTATTTTAGGTAAAAAATTACCGGGAATCTTGGTGGGTCCCTGGTCGCCCTCTTTCGGGAAAACGATCCTCGTTCCTCGGGGGATGCCCGGTTTAATAGGTATCGTTAGGATCTTCTCTTTCGTCACTGTCCTGGATTTATCGTCCTCCACTAGGACCAATCTCTGAATCTTCATTTTCTTGATTCCCCCATGAAAGACCTGCTCGTGTTTACAAGGGCCTACAGAATATATGCATACGCTGGGACAGGTGCCAAATCGACTGCGAATTTTATACATTACAAAATTTTTGCTTTTAGCTCGTTGCGCTCGGAAATGTTTGTAAAAGAAAAATTTCCGCGTACAGGGGACAGTCAAGTGCAAAGGGTTGAAACGAATTTTTATTAAATTTTTGGGAAAGGCCTGTAAGGGCGAGATTTGTATAAACATTCGCAGTCCGACAAGAAGCGGGTCTAGCCCGTCCAGAAGCACGATCATCGGTCGAATGATGGAACGCTCGCCAGGTCGAAGCGCTAACAACGAGGATACCGAAAGAATCACGCATAGTCAGTGGCTGGTATAGTCGGTATCGAGTTGCAAAAAACAAGTGGGTAGATGGTTTGCGGCGGCGATTATCACGTCGCGTCTACGGCGATTAACACCGCGCGAAAGGAAAACTATAAATAAGTAGAACGTCGATATAATACCTCCAATAGGGTTAGGTACAAGGTTTTTATCAGGGGCTCCTCCTTGCGCTTCAAACCGCGTCCCTCGGGAAATTCCAGCAGAGTCGAAGGCTGCGTTAGTACGTGGAGTAGATCAGCATGAGGACTGTCGGACCCGAAGAATTCCCTAAAGAGGTGCCGATAGATCAGATCGTAAATATTCAAAGTTTTTAAGTGGCTGTTAAGCTTAGCCGGTACAGCTTGCGCGCCTCCACTTGCTGGATTACAGAAAGGGTCACGTTAATCGAATTCGGATCTCGAAATGCAATAACAAAGAGCAAGAACTGGCCGCCGATTTTTATGTAGAACGTCATGTCCTCTTTTTCATAGTTTTTTATCTTAATGATTCTCACAGGCATGCGTTACATGTAATTAGAACGCGATGGACTGCGAATCTTTACGCGAAATAAAAATAAAGGCAGAGCAATTAAACGAACATGTATTACCCCTTGTAATTATTTTAATGAGCCAAATAAGAATATCCTCGAATTCTTTAATGTCTTTAGTGATAACTAGATTACAGATTTTTATGTGAAATAACAATTTTTTGCATCAACTCTAATTACTGCTTTATATTTCAAATAGAAATGAGCATAGTAGTATATAGTCCACACAATTGTTTCAAGTCGTAACTCCGTTATTATTGCATTTACGAGAAAATGGTACAGGAGAAAGGTAAATGGTTCGAAGAGCACTACACCTATAGGCCTTTAAATTTTTTTTTAGATGCAGCAGTGCATGTGCAATTAACAATTGCATCATTTCTTTAAATAGAAATGCATATTTTTTTTACACAGATCGATTCTTCCGTTCATTCTACGTAAAAAATGATTAGGGCACCATGGCCAAAAATTATTAGATCTCGAGATATTTTCAAAAAATTTCTTTATTGAAGATGCTCAAACGCTTCTCCGTTACATTCTAAACACTTCCGATAACGTCATTTAACAACATTTTTGGAAAATATCTCGGGATCTAATAATTTTTTTGCCATGGTACCCTAATCATTTTTTACGTAGAATGAACAGAAGAATCGATCTGTGCAAAAAGTATGCATTTCTTTGTTAATTGCACATGCACTGCTGCATCTAAAAAAATTTTAAAGGCCTACAGATGCAGTGCTCTTCGAACCATTTATCTTTCTCCTGTATCAATTGTTAATTGCACATGCAGTGCTGCATCTAAAAAAAAAATGTAAAGGCCTACAGATGCGGTGCTCTTCGAACCATTTATCTTTCTCCTCTGGCATTTTTTCGTAAATGCAATAATAACGGAGTTACTAACAAAAATAATAACTTGAAAAAATTGCGTGGACCACCCTGTATAGAGAGTTTATTATCTACAATTATTTTTTAGATGAATGGGGATTTTTGTTGACTCGTGGCAAATTGAGGTTGAAAAATAGGATTGTAAAATTGGAAAATATCTCGGGATCTAATAATTTTTTTGCCATGGTACCCTAATCATTTTTTACGTAGAATGAACAGAAGAATCGATCTGTGCAAAAAGTATGCATTTCTTTGTTAATTGCACATGCACTGCTGCATCTAAAAAAGATTTAAAGGCCTACAGATGCAGTGCTCTTCGAACCACTTATCTTTCTCCTGTATCAATTGTTAATTGCACATGCAGTGCTGCATCTAAAAAAAAATGTAAAGGCCTACAGATGCAGTGCTCTTAGAACCATTTATCTTTCTCCTCTGGCATTTTTTCGTAAATGCAATAATAACGGAGTTACGACTTGAAACAATTGCGTGGACCACCCTGTATAGAGAGTTTATTATCTACAATTATTTTTTAGATGAATGGGGATTTTTGTTGACTCGTGGCAAATTGAGGTTGAAAAATAGGATTGTAAAATTGCCAATAATGTTTCACCGTTTTGTCAAGACTGAAGGTCGAAGCGATCGATTCTTTTGCGATGTTTCACTTGAACCAGTCGGATAATTGCGGAGCTCGATCGTGGAAACTTTGGAGAGTTTATGGTAGCCGCGCGTACCTGTAAGTTCTCATCGGCTCCCCGTGATAAACGTAGGGTTCAATGAATCCGTCTGCGCTCGGCACGCCATTTTTAAGGCCTTCCTCCCCGAATTGATCGTATATGGCCCTCCTAAGGGGATCCGAGAGCACGTCGTACGCTTCGGCCACTAAGGCGAAAATCGTCGCGCAGTTCTCGTCCTTCACGCCTTTAGGATTGTACCGTGTCGCCAGTCTGCGAAATCTGAAAGTATGTGCAAAAGCGCAATTCAATATCGCACGATTTTGAAACGCTTCAACAATTAGCTCGGGCAATTTACAAATATTTTACGAACGCTTACGAACAAGTTTCGATACAATGTAAGAAACAGGTATCAGGAATGTTTGAATCAATTGCGAATGGATAAACAATTGACTGCGGATTTTTATGCATTCAAAAACGCCGAAAGGCACCTACGAACGAAAGATTAACAGAGTCCCCGTGTTATCTCAGATCTTCCAGCGGTTGAAATACATTTTTCTGTGATTCTGGTTTCCTTGAAAGGGACGACTGCGAGGAGATGGGAATTTGCATAAACATCCGCAGTATAGCAACGGAGCGTGTCCGTAAGTTTCTACGTCTTCGAGGAATAACAGAGTGTTCTCTGTGCGTTGTAGGAACTTCTGAAACGGAATAATGTCTCGCAGAAAAATCGTTTAGAGAAGGAAATAGAGGCGAGTAAAAGGGACGGTCGTGCGCTTGCAAATCGTTATGAAAATGACCGAGAATCATTGCGTGAATGGTCGGGATTCGGCGTCGCTTGTTACTAGAAATATCAGCCGCAACGTCTCGCGTCTACCAATTCAATAATTGTCACGAAGCTTGCGGAAAATAACATCTATTTTCTCAAGGGACACGAGACATTTACGAAAACACTGGAAAATTAAAAAGTCTGTTGCACCGTCGAGGCTATTTTAAAATTTGTGAAAAATAGCACTGCCGTCGGACGCAGCCATAGCCCTAAAGAAATCTGAGAGGTTGTCATTTGGGAACGGATTGGGTTTCGCGTCAATTTTTTAGCGGGGATCGTTTTGTTCGGAGAAATTCGATAACAGTCTCCAAAAAAACAAAAACAATGTAGAATACATTTTTGAAAACCGAACGAATTTAAAGAGGCTGTGAAGTACGCGAAAATATGTGGCAGCTCTGAAAATATAGCCATGAAATTTAACACCGAAAATTTCGTGATGCGGCTGTTCCGCGAACTTTCGACGGTTTGTTAACGTTCGAAAAAGCGAAAAATATTGCGATGAACGCGCGGAAGGTTGTTATCGACGAATGGATTGAACGTCGCTCTGATTTTTAGGCAGGCAAGAGTTTGTTTCGCGTGGGGAGAGCGTCGCGCGGCAGAAGCGGAAGTGGAGGAACGTCTCGCGATGCGGAGAAGATCGATAAAGGAAGCGACGGGGACGGGTACACCGGGGATGCAACCGAGAAGATCTCACTTACGCCTGCTTGATCTCCAAATCGTTAGAATTCTTTTTCAACGACAGCACGCCGTAATAATCTATGCTTCGCTTGGCGCACGGACATTCTTCCTCGCACGACATCGCTTTTACTGTCGCAGACGAGACCCCGCTAAAAGACACGGCTCACAACGTGGGACAAGTCGCACGAAACACTGCTCCGAAATGCGTAGACCGACTACGAAGACTATGCCCGTCCGTCCGTGGCTAATGTCAGAGCGTGAACGCCAAGGAAATAACGAAAAGAAAAGGATGAGAATCGACGTATCGTCGTTTCAAGTGTTTTCAACAAACCAACGCGCCCCTCTCGACAACGAAATAATAGCAACGCTCGTGTGTTAGCTCCCGTGATTATTAGTCGTCTCGCGTTCCGTATTTATTGTTAAAGACGGTGCAATAATTTGCCGACCGGTCGGTCGATCCTGCGAGCAGAGGAATCAGCATGGAGGCCTCAGGATTGATTCTGAATCTCGTGCGGAAAGGTGAGACACCGTCGCAACAATTTCTTCCGCCGCCAAGCGTTATTATTGCCACGATTCTCGGCCACGGAAACGCATTGTAACGCGAGCGTCGCGAAACTCCGAGCAATTGTAAATTACTTTCCTAACAATCTTTCTCGCTGTCGCCCCCGGTAAACCATCTCGACTGTAATTATACTTAAAATCGTCCAGACTGATTGTACAGTTTTACGCATTTTCCTGTTGTAGCTCACAGCATTCTTTACGCATTTACAGTACAATCCAGCACATTAAATTATAAAATCCTGGTATATACTAAAGAAGAATTCGAGTTCTCAATTCGTGGGGACAGTTCTGATTTTGTAGAAAGATTCGCTGTGTAGTGATTATAAGTATACAATTTTACGATTCTGTTAGCAGGTCTGATTAAGCTTCTTAATGAGTCTGGTATAATTTCGTTTTCGGTAACAACGTCGAAAGAATTAAATTATATTACTGTCGAAGACTTGTTGGTTTATGGATTGAAACACGTTTGCAATCGCACAAATTATTAAGCAAGATTCAATTATGTGTCTGTAATTTTTCAAAGGACTGTAGAGTCTATTCGAAGAAGTTATATTGTGCGAATTATTAAGCAAGATTCAATTATGTGTCTGTAATTTTTTAAAGGACTGTAGAGTCCATTCGAAGGAGTTATATTGTGCGAATTATTACTTTGACACTGATTTCATTACGGTAAACGGAGAAACTGTTTAGAAAGACTGGATCTGCGTATTTTATTTGGAAGTAAATGTCCAAAATATTGTTTAAAAAGATTACACACCTACAGAAGATATATGTGTATAATATGTTATGTATCTTTAATTTTTCAAAAGATTGTCGAGTCTCTTTGGAGGAGTTAAATTATGCGAATTATTATTTTGGTGTTCCAAAAAATTGTTTAAAAAGATTACACACCTACAGAAGATATATGTATA
>CM052130.1:23394208-23411930 GCA_028454255.1 Halictus ligatus
AATTTTAATAAATTTTGAAGCCGGTTTGCTCGGGCCAGCTGAAAAGTATAATCAAAATGTGTCGCTGAAAAGATTCGGTCGACACCTTCCATCAAGTTGTTAGGTATCGTCGACGATACACGATGCTAGTGTACGGACGATAGGTTATGAAAATATATAAAATTATATATATAAATATATATATATATATTTAAAGAAGTATATATATATTGTACTAATATTAATGGAGGAACGAAAAATCGCGCGACGAAGTACATAAATTATTTAGTAGAATTATAGGCGACACGTATTGCCGCGCGGAGAAACGTATAAATAAAAGTGAAATAAAGAAACATTCCGCACGCAGGAAGTCGAGGGGCCGAAATAAGCACCCTTCCGGTTTTCGGGGAAACAACCCTATTCGAAGGGATTACACGGTACTTTGTATTCAGAACTCGCTCGCCTAAGCAAGGATCGATTTTATCTCTCCTATCGCGATCTTAATATACAATATTATCAACGCGCACCAAGCGACCACGATGATCGACGAATTTCCGAGTTTTGAGATCGTAGACGATAAGGCTAGCAAACTGAATTTTTTATATAACCCGTTTTATCGTGTATTCATTGTCGGACTTGTAGAAAATTCGGGACCTTTTCGAGATTGCTTATAGACGATGTTTTAAACACTTCGATCAACCCCCTGCCTTTCTATTCTTTTAAACAATGTCATCTCGTCGGGACTAACAAACGTTTTTAATCGATGCAATGTCAAATATTAAGTTTCTTCAAAATTTCGGGAGAATCGAGGTGACATGAAATGATGTTTCTTTTGTAAAGGGCTTCGACAAATGGAAGATAATACAATTGTTTATTATATTAAGTTAAATTTCTCATGTTAGAATGTTTCTTTTAATATTTTCTATAAATCCTTTTAACCTTCCAAAACATATTAATTGTATGAAAGACAAATTCTTTTTATTTATGGCATATATTCAATATCAATAATTTCTTTAATACAATTGTTTCATTACGGATTGAAACTCGATATTAAGGCAAGGGATTTATCAACTCGCGGCACTATATCGTACAACCGAAGGACCCATTCTACGTTCCCTAACACTAGATTTACCAAACAGTCAAGAAAATTACTCTTCAATTTTTGTATAAATAATTTCTTCCTTTCCCGGAGTCTTTAATTTCATGCATTTGTATATAACACATTTCTTATCGTTTGTATCCATCGGCTTGGCCAGAAAAGCATGCTTCAAGGCCTAAAAGCAACTTTTATAATATTAAGCTAAACTGTATAAACTACGCCTAAGTATTGTCCCTATCTTGTTATGAAAAATTCTGCTATCCTTTAACGTCACGCTGTGCGTAAAACATTTCTTCTTACTGCTTTCGAAACGAAAAGAAGAAAACATGGCGCTCAACGCAATTCGTCGGCGAAACGAATGAATAAGTTGCGAAGATTTTACGAACGAGTTCAGAGCTTTGCTCGTGGAAATTGCGAGAAATTTGGAACGCTTTTGACCCCGGTTTGGTAGTTCTAGTGTGAGGAGAAGTTGTGGAAGTTCGGAGGCTTCCGTTACATTCTATTCGACGGCACGTTCAATTCACGGTACTCGAGGGTTTTTTAAAATGGTGCTCGAAACTCCTGAACATTTTTCCCGGGCTTTCGACGGTTCGCATTGACCGAATCCCGCGCGATCGATTTGATAGAAGACGTTTTTTAAAAGTCCCAGCTACCGTTCGGAATCGTGACGAGCAAACGAATGAACTTTTGGATGTATATTACACCGTATACTTTTATGATCGAGTTCTGAATCGCCGTGTCGGCGTTCGCGAGCCACGTTGATCGATCGATCGGTACATCATCGACTTGAACAGAATTCATGCCGGCTAACCCTGTACCTATCATGGGACCAAATCAAAAGCGAAGCTTTTATTTCACGTTCACCGTCGCGCAAACGTAACACGTATTGTCGCATTCTAAGGACATCCTTCTTCCCTCGTTCTGTTCGCTGAAATCGCTCCGGATCGGAGGCGAGGATCCATGCCGGATCGCACGGTGCTCCTCGATCCTCCATCGCGCAAAATTCAAGAAAATAAACCGATCAATATTTTCTCTGAAAAGCGAACTTGTAAATCTTTATGCGTTTACAACGTTTACAAATCTCCAAAATGTCGGGAAAAAAAACGTTCCCATTATTCCGTATGTATTTGTGCCAAAAGAAATTTTTTGACTGGCGAAATCATTATGATGTTTGTAAATTGATCCGAACGAGCCCATGGGAGTTTGCATAGGGAACAGTTCAATAATAATTAATCGTGCGGATCTTAACACGTTCGCGGACGTGAATGCTATAGCATTCATTTTCATAGTGATGCAAAATCACATGAATGCTACAGCATCCGAATTTCAAAGCCAATTTTTATTCATTCAATCTTATACAACCTTAAGTTTTTGTAATTAATATACATTTCAAAGTAATGACCAACTGTCGTTACTAATGACAGTTAACTTATTATTATTGTTTATGTCTAATCAGATTTCGAATAGTAAAACTAGTTTTAAGAAAAATTGCCTGTCCATTTTTGCAGCTCACTGATATTTTTACTGTCCGCGAACGTGTTGATGCAAAGTTTCACTTTCGTATTTCATGAAAGCCGCGACAGAAAGAATATAATTATTTTAATTGTCAGCTGGGAATATTGATCAGCAAACTTGTGTGAATCTTTATTGAAGTTTCTATTTGTTTAAATTATTTGACATTTCGAGGAATTTCTTTCATCGACTAGGGAATCGTGGCTGGAAAATTTAACGATGAATATTAAGAATGTATTTTCGAATTGTCCACAGTAATGGCACAGAGTGATACATGAAAATACATATTCGCATGAAAATCCGCATTCATGAATACGGAAAATGTGATGAAAATTGTCCGCGGCCGACAACGTTCGAAAATGCGATAGGTTTATGAATATTGATGGGGGCGAAAATTTTTCGATGGCCTGCCCGATGCGGACCGCGTTTATTATGCGATGAATCACGAGGATCCCGAGGAGCATTATGCTGTCCGCCATGACGTAACGTTCTGTCGAGCAGACAGCTACGAACGCTGTTCGACTTGAGAAGAGTGAAACGTTGAGGTTTATGATTATTATTGTCCGTAGGCGACACCTTGGACCGGTGTGCGCACCTTCGTTTATCTTCTATTGGACGAGCGTACGTCCGGGAAACATGAAATCGTGTATAATGCTGTGATTTGTTTTAAAACAAAAATGGTGGGGGAGGAGGGCGGGAGAGAAATTGAACGATGTAGATTATAGAAAAAAAAACGATTGTAATTGTAAACGCGTCGGTCGATGACGAGTTGTGATAGAAACCGCGCAACACATTTTAACGATACACGCGTAGAAACCGTTTGTAATTGTACGATCGACCATCGGCTGTTTTCGCTTCTGGATCTCCGATCTGATCGTTCGAAAAATCATCGAGTTTCTTCGAAGCCGCTAGGAAAATTATTTATCGTTTTGTGCGAGTCTCGTTTGAAACCGCGAGTTTGTTTACGCCGGCCCGATACTTTTTGTAGCGTGCAGCCAGAAGAGTCTTGTTATTTATTAATGAACGTCCGCGCGTCACGCGCGTTTTATTATACTCGCGAATTTCTCGGAACAATGTAGCAAAATATTTGAAGAAGAGAATGATCGCTTCGAGAGCGACGAAACGGTAGATCATGCTACCGTCTCGACGTCACTGATCAAACTGATAGGGAATAGCAACAACACTCGCTTTTAGTTCTACAAAATTTTCTTATAAATTTTGGAGCGTCTTCCAGGGCCCACGGGGTCGCCATCTTGCTCGGAGAGCATAAAATCGGAGAAGTACATTAAAATGTCAAGGAGAAGGTATAAAAATGTAAAATAAATGTGGAAAATTATTGTTTGAGGACTGAAAAGTAACTTGATCGATAAAATATAGAGAAACGTTTACGAAACGCCATTTTGAAGCGTCTTCCAGAGGTCTGAGCACCGCCATTTTGCCCGCATAAGACGAAACCAAAGAATTCTGTTATTATTTGAAAGAATGTCTACGAGAACACGTATAGGGGTGAAGAAATGATTGTAGAACGATTGAAAAAGTAAGATGATTACGTTCTCGATGATCCAGAAGCGAAGATAACGCCAATCAACGAACATTTCATCGTTAGAAACCCGCCGGAAGTCGCGAATCCTACGACGAGTGCAGTATCGCGTTGATTACTTGAAATTTTAACTGATTTTGTTACTTTACGGTCTGTCCTTGACGGCGGGGACTGTGTAACATAGGAGTAGAGGACGTTTCGCGGTTTTAAATGGTGGGCGTATAGGGGTCCCCGGTGACCCATCATCCCGTTATTGGCAACGACGTTAATGTTTAGATTGTGATAGGACCGTCGTCGGAGAGGCGGAAGAGAGAGAGAGAAAGAGAGAGGGAGAGGGGAAAAAACGGAAACGGCGTCGAACGGTCGCGAGAGTGCGGCGAACCTATGCGTATATAAACACACGTAAACGACTTTCTGTCTAATTATTAGCAACTTATTAACCGTAATCGGTAGGTGGATCGAGGTGAGGAAACCGGAAACGAAAGAGGTGTAGGAGGGCCGCGGTGAAACGCGGATTTCGGCAGGAGGTGACGACAGATACTTGTGTGCATCCTCTTAGTTCTGCAAGTGCCAACGTCGGTGTTTAAAACAAAAAACAGAAAAGAAAAAAAAAGATAACAGTCCTTCTAAAGGCTCGTGTTTTATTGTATCGAATTCGAACGATGACGCGTGTTCGCGCGGGAAACGACTCCGTCGGACGTCGACGTTCTACGAGAGCTTCCAGTTCGAATTTCGAAATGGTTCGAGCTCGTTTCGAATGCTTTGAACTTGAAAGCTGTTCGAGCTTCGAAACTGTTCGCACAGACGAAATGGTTCGAACAATCCGATTCAAACTTTGAGTCGGTCTGAACGAACGCGACGGAGCAATTCGAACTTTGAGATTGTTCGAACTGATGAAATTGAGCTGTTCGAACTTTCAGACAGTTCAAACCAACGAAACGAAGCTGTTCGAATTTTGAGTCAGTTTAAATCAATGAACTGAAGTAATTCGAATTCTGAGATAGTTCAAACCACTGAACAGAAGGAATTCGAATTTTGAGGCAGTGTAAATTACCAATTAAAGTAATTCAAATTTTCGGACTCACAATTCAAACTGTTCGAATTTCGAAATGGTTCAAACTCGTTTCGAATGCTTTGAACTTGAACACTATTCGAGCTTCGAAACTGTTCGCACAGACGAAATGGTTCGAACAATCCGATTCAAACTTTGAGTCGGTCTGAACGAACGCGACGGAGCAATTCGAACTTTGAGACTGTTCGAACTGATGAAATTGAGCTGTTCGAACTTTCAGACAGTTCAAACCAACGAAACGAAGCTGTTCGAATTTTGATACAGTGTAAATTACCAATTAAAGTAATTCAAATTTTCGGACTCACAATTCAAACTGTTCGAACTTCGAAATGCTTCGAACTAATTTCGAATGCTTTCAACTTGAAGGCTGTTCGAGCTTCGAAACTGTTCACATCAACGAAGTGGTCTGAATAATGCAATTCAAACTTTAAGTCGGTTTGAACCAACGCGACGGACTTATTCGAATTTTGAGACTACTCAAACCGATGAAATTAAGCTATTTGAAATTTCAGACAGTTCAAATCAACGAGATGAAGATGTTTGAATTTTGAAACAGATCAAACCAATGAACTGAAGCAATTCAAATTTTGGGACAGTTCAAACCAACGAAATGAAGCTATTCGAATTTTGAGTCAGTTTAAACCAATGAACTGAAGCAATTCGAATTTTGAGATAGTTCAAACAAATGAACTGAAGCAATTCGAATTTTGCGATAGTGTAAATTAACAAATTGAAGCAATTCAAATGTCTTGGCTCAAAATCGAAACCGTTCGAACTGCTCCGACCTGTAACCTCAACTTAAAATCATCATTGTTAAAATAGCATCAGTATCGAACAGTCGAAAGCGGTAATTTTCTAATGAGGTTCTCTATAATAAATAAAAAAAAACAGTCGAAAGCAACAATTCCAAATTCGAGCAGACTCGAAGTTCGGACACGTCGAACCGTTCCGAATGAAATTTCGAGTTTCGAGCTTCGAATTCTCGTGACCCCGATAGAAAGTAACAGGTCCGACGGGGTCAAAGGATAAATGAAATCATGTGAAACGTAACGAATCGTGTTTTCGTTCGTGCGGACGTGTGTACATTGATAAATGTATTGCCGGTGTATTATTGAGCTTAAAAATGGAAAATGTGAAAATCGAGGGTGGAACATGATCGTGTCCCCCATGACGTCGGGCCGTAATTTCGCTCAACGCAGGGATGCTTGTGACGTTATCCTCGAACGAGAAACGAGAAAATGTCCGATCAAGGATCACGTTGTGCGAGTCCCGTTCGAGTGAAAGGAGCGTGAGCAAACGTAAACGAGAAAAATAAACGGATATCTATGCGACAGTCGAGAACAAACTGTTCTTCTGATGGGTTTTTTTCATTGATTTTCTTCAGTTACACCCGAAGACGTACCTGCCCTCTCCTGTTTTGTTTCCCTTTTCGACGAGACCCTGCGGTATCCTCGGAGCTTCCAGAATTCACAGGATCAACGGAAACGGAGAAATCGTGTCGCGAATTGTCCCGAACGAGTGCTGCTGGTTTGCTGGGCAGCAGAGATACGGAGGACCGAGGATGCCTGACAATATCGTGGTAAAAAATCGTGACACTTCTTTGGTTGCCCCTTATACAACTGTTTTCCGCATTCTTCATAATTTAATCAACAATTACTGGGCGTGAATTCGTTCCGAAACTGATATTTTGAGTTTTAGTCAGTCCTTACGACGCTTTAACATTTTCTGCATTTTTATTAAATTATTTTTGGAAAGAAGGAATTCGTACAATTATTTCATAAGCTGTATATGTGTCAGCTTATTCAGTCTTCTATTTTATGACAAAATTCGAAACGACAGAATTGGTTCCAATGCTTTTATAGTTTGGCACACAATGGTTTTAGCCAGTTCTTACGACGCTTTCAGATTTTCTGCATTTTTATTCAATTATTTTCGGAAAGAAGGAATTCGTACAATTATTTCATAAGCTATATATGTGTCAGTTATTCAGTCTTCTATTTTATGACAAAATTAGAAATAACAGAATTGATTCCAATGCTTTTATACTTTGGCACACAATGGTTTTAGCCAGTCCTTACGACGCTTTCAGATTTTGTGCATTTTTATTAAATTATTTTTGGAAAGAAGGAATTCGTACAATTATTTCATAAGCTGTATATGTGTCAGCTTATTCAGTCTTCTATTTTATGACAAAATTCGAAACGACAGAATTGGTTCCAATGCTTTTATAGTTTGGCACACAATGGTTTTAGCCAGTTCTTACGACGCTTTAAGATTTTGTGCATTTTTATTAAATTATTTTTGGAAAGCAGGAATACATACAATTATTTCATAAGCTGTGTATGTGTCAGCTTATTCAGTCTTCTATTTTATGACAAAATTAGAAATAACAGAATTGATTCCAATGCTTTTATACTTTGGCACACAATGGTTTTAGCCAGTCCTTACGACGCTTTCAGATTTTCTGCATTTTTATTCAATTATTTTCGGAAAGAAGGAATTCGTACAATTATTTCATAAGCTATATATGTGTCAGTTATTCAGTCTTCTATTTTATGACAAAATTAGAAATAACAGAATTGATTCCAATGCTTTTATACTTTGGCACACAATGGTTTTAGCCAGTCCTTACGACGCTTTCAGATTTTGTGCATTTTTATTAAATTATTTTTGGAAAGAAGGAATTCGTACAATTATTTCATAAGCTGTATATGTGTCAGCTTATTCAGCCTTCTATTTTATGACAAAATTCGAAACGACAGAATTGGTTCCAATGCTTTTATAGTTTGGCACACAATGGTTTTAGCCAGTCCTTACGACGCTTTAAGATTTTGTGCATTTTTATTAAATTATTTTTGAAAGCAGGAATACATATAATTATTTCATAAGCTGTATATGTGTCAGTTATTCAGTCTTCTATTTTATGACAAAATTAGAAACAACAGAATTGGTTCCAATGCTTTTATACTTTGGCACACAATGGTTTTAGCCAGTTCTTATGACGCTTTAAGATTTTGTGCATTTTTATTAAATTATTTTTGGAAAGAAGGAATACGTATAATTATTTCATAAGCTGTATATGTGTCAGCTTATTCAGTCTTCTATTTTATGACAAAATTAGAAACAACAGAATTGGTTCCAATACTTTCATATTTTGGCACAGAACAATGCTATAATGAACTTAATAGTCGGTATTATTCACACAAGGTTGTGACAGTATTCTTTGAGTCCAATATTCAATTTTCCGTAGAGTTCGCATTTTCAAGCGATTATTATTGACTCTAGCGACTCTTTGTGCTTCAAACTTTTGTGTATAAACGATATAAACGCAGTACGCAAAATTAGATTCGACTAAAATGACGAAAAAAGTGGCAAGGGAGAGGCAGCTTTTTAATTCTGTTTGTATATGAACAATTATAGAATTGCACGGCATTTCTGGATTGCTCGCACCGCGCAAGAGACAAAGAATGGTTCGGTCGAAACAATGCGTCCCTGGTGCATCCGTCGGGCATGCAAGCCATACTCTGTCAAAGAGAAAATTATGAAAACTATCAAAACGAACGGAACAACGAGAGCTACATAGTAATCAGCACCGGGAGTAACAGCAACAATAACAGTCCCTCGAAAGACAATCCCAAAAACGAGACAGAGTCAGAAATGAACCTGAAGATCGAAGAGGAAGGTTCGCCTGAACGTTCGAACATGCTTCCTGCAAAACAAGACAAAGACGCTTGATGAAATTGTTTTAAACAAATCAGTAGAGCGCTCGCAAGCTCGTTAGACCTTGTACATTATTCTTACAAGTGTTACCGAATCGTTAGAATTAAAATACAGTTATTTTTGTTCAGTTGAACATGTTTCTTTCGAGTATAGATTATTCTCTGTAAATAATTTCGTCAACGTTCTTCTTATCTCGAGGAAGATAATTTCCTCATAATTATGTTTCTAGAAATATTTGTAATAGCGATATGTATATTTAAGTGTTCGTAAAATGTTTAAGGAAGAGTGCTCCGAACTTATCGAATACTCCAAAACAATTCTGTTATTAAACATTTTGGGTTGTTATTGATACGAGAGTTGTAAACACTGTAGTAAAGAGACAGAAGGTCGTTTGGACAAAATTCTATTAACTCGTTTAAATGTTAAACGTTTTAGAATGAGTGAAAAATTGTTATTATTGGCACAAGGGTTGAAAACCCAATGCGATAGGGGCAGAAAAAGAGGAAGGGAGTTTATGGTCAGTTGTGTAATTATCCAACAATTTATATTCGTTGTACATTTCTACAAAAAACGTCAAAAGATTAGGATCGAGTGCTTTGACCTTATCAGTCACTGTAAAACATTATTTCTATTGGCACGAGGGTCGAAAGCGCAATGCGATAGGCAGAGAAAGATGGAAAGTAAGTTTGCGGTCACTCGTATAATTTTCTACTGATTTCTGTTTGCAATGTACTTCGAAAAAACGTCAAAAGATTAGAATCGAGTGGTGTTCGACGTTATCGAACGTCGTAGGAAATATCGGTTATTGACACAGGGGTTGAAAACACGGTAGAAAATAGCGAGAAAAGGAAAGAGCGATGAGAAGAGGGAGGGAGGAAGAAGGTCGTCGGTCACTTTAATGGTCCGTTGCCAATAAAACGAATTAATCGTTTCCGTTGTTCTGCCGGAGGATTCACCGGTAGAATGAAACTTGTAAACAAAGGAACAAAAGCTCCGGGTCCGGGTTCGGCGGTGATGGTTTATCAAAGCGATTGTAATCGTGGATGTTTATTATGGATGAACCGACGGAGAGAGGCGGCGTTCTTCAAACGCGATAAAAACGAAAATGTCGTGGACCTCCCAATCCGTCTGCGGTGCTACCTAAAACCGGCAGGTAGTACAGGTAGTGGACGGGATATCCGTATCGTAAACGACTTATTGGGCACGAGGAGCATTGCGTTGCGTTCCGTCGGATCCTCCGGGTAAGGGTTTTTCTTTTTATTGCACCCTGCCACTGTTCACGTCATCGCAACTACCGAACGAACCCTCCGTCTACGAATCACACTATGTCCCTCGGCTCTATCCCGCAACTTGCACCGATTTTATATATACACTTTTAGAGAGTTTACTATTCTCTTTTTACTACAGTTACGCGCCGTGTAGCCTCCGTAACCGCATCTCATTTATTTTTAAGGCAAAAGTGCCTCGTCTCAATAGCTACCTGGTAGCCAGCCATCTTTAACACTTTGAACGCCCAACTGGAAACCCCAAGAATTCAATACAATCAAAGTAAGTTATTTAATGAAATAAACATTTGCAAAACATTGAATGTATGATACTGAGCAATCCTCCAACTTTCTTACATTTTACTGATCCTAATCGATACAATGGCAATAATAATATTATTAATATTAATCATAATAATAATGATGATGATAAGGATATGGACAAGGATAATGAAATCACAATGACAATTAGAATGATAATGACAATGATGATAATAATAATTATTATTATAAGGATATGGATGAGGATAATGAAATGATAATGACAAATAGAATGACAATGATAAGTGACAATTAGAATGACAATGATAATGACAGTGACAATAATAATATTATTAACACTTTGAACGCCCAACTAGAAACCCCAAGAATTCAATACAATCAAAGTAAGTTATTTAATGAAATAAACATTTGCAAAACATTGAATGTATGATACTGAGTAATCCACCAACTTTCTTACATTTTACTGATCCTAATCGATACAATGGCAATAATAATATTATTAATATTAATCATAATAATAATGATGATGATAAGGATATGGACAAGGATAATGAAATGACAATGACAAATAGAATGACAATGATAATGACAATGACAATAATAATATTATTAACACTTTGAACGCCCAACTAGAAACCCCAAGAATTCAATACAATCAAAGTAAGTTATTTAATGAAATAAACATTGCAAAACATTGAATGGTTGATACTGAGTAATCCTCCAACTTTCTTACATTTTACTGATCCTAATTGATACAATGGCAATAATAATATTATTAATATTGATAATGGCAATAATAATAAGAATAATGATTAGGATAAGGATAATGAAATGACAATGACAATAATAATATTATTAATAATAATAATAATAATGATGATGATGATAAGGATATGGACATGGATAATGAAATAACAATGATAATTAGAATGACAATGACAAATGACATTCGAGGCAACGTTCAAGTTCTGAAAAGGAAGAATGAATTTGCGATGACACGATATGTCGAAGGATAGACGGTAAATAAAGATCACGCGTGACTCGTAATAATAATAGTAGTGATAATAATAATGATACTAATAGTAATAATAATAATAAGAATGATGATGATGATGATAAGGATAAGGATATGGATAAGGATAATGAAATGACAATGACAATTAGAATGATAATGACAATGATGATAATAATAATAATTATTATTATAAGGATATGGATAAGGATAATGAAATGACAATGACAATGATAATGACAATAATAATATTATTAACACTTTGACCGCCAAACTAGAGGCCCGAAAAATTCCATAAAATCAAAGTAAGTTATTTAATGAAATAAACATTGCAAAAAATTGAATGTATGATACTGAATAATCCACCAACTTTCTTGGATGTTACAGATCCTAATCAAGTTTCGTACAATGAATATATCAACGTAAAAATTCATTTGAAAACCTGCACAAATAATTCCGTCACCCACATATGGGCGACGAACGTGTTAAGATTAATTATTCTGTAATAAGAAAAACATCTACTACCAAGCTCTTATACATTTGAATCATCAAAATGCCCACACTTCACTTACAGTGTACAGAATAATGTTCTGTTATAAAACATTTCAAAAGTAGCATATTAATGATAACTTTTAAGATGGTCGACTGTTAGCTTGATATGGTTGGCAATGGTTGTTCGAAACTCCTCAATTATTGCAATCTTACTACTGTTTTAATTTGCAGCTACTCGTTTTTGTCATAAACGCACACAGCCCACAAGTCTGCTAATAACTGCGGGGGCAAGGACGCACATCGAACAAACAAAATTTACTCTGTCTTAACACTTTGACTGCCACACTAGGAACCTCAAAAATTCCATAAAATCAAAGAGTGTTATTTAATGAAACAAAAAGTGAAAACAATTAAATGTACGATATTGAGTAGTCCTTCAACTTTTTTACATTTTACAGATTCTAATCAAATTTGGTACAATGAAAATATTAACGTAAAAATTCGTTATAAAACCTGGACAAATAATTCCGTCACGCACATATGGGTGACATGGCAGTCAACGTTTTAAAGAATATGGAGAACATGTTTGACCAGTATGAAAGTAACAATTTAGACAGAGATAGGTAGTACAAACTGCATGTTCGAATTCCAATGAAAGTAATTAATGGAGCAGTAATATTTCCACGCTTTCGTTTCAGATTTGAAGGAAAGGCCAAGTAAAAATGGCTGCTACAACGAAGAGAGTACAAACGTTGAGGAAATGGTCGAGCCCGGATGGTACATCCACTCCGTTACGAGGACGTCGCGTCACGGCACCGATATCGCGACTTTTTTTTCATTCCCTCCGACGAAATTACTAGGACAAATATCGGCCAGGGCTGAATGGTTACTTTGCCAGCCGAAACTCGCGCGCTCGGGCAAACAAGAAACGGTCCTGGTCAAATATCTGCTCGGCGATACATCGGCCGGCCGGACGTAACTTGCTGTTGATTTTTGTCATTTGACTCGGGGAACGGTCAGTACAGTCTATCCGTCGAGAATGGTTAACCGTTTTCGCCTGCAGCTGCGGTGATCCGCCGTGGCCAGGACCGTTTTACCTTAACCCGTTAACCCCGTCACGATCGAAACCGCGGTTGATTTACTATCCGCGAAAATGAATATGTTTGCTCGCGTCGCTATCTTGTCCGCGAGCTCTTGCAAAACGATGCGAATGAGGAAATAATCACGTGTTGCTTGGCTTTCTTATTTGGTGTTGTTAACCCCGGGCTGTTTACGCGATTGTTTATCCTTCGAACAAAGTTTGGAAAACTCGGATCTCGTAGGCGTCGGATCGCAGTGTGTAAGATACGTGATTCGTTATTTTATGAAATAGTTGAATCTTAAGTTAAGAGGAACTAAATAGAACTTGATTCGCTCTAGTCAGAGCCCAAAATCACCGGTTTGCAGATTTGTTAGTTTACAATTACGAAAATTCTGGAGATGCTTTCGTGGGGAATGATTAGTTAGTAGAGCATGTATTATAATACAAACCGCACGAAATCCAAATACATTTAATTTTGTCATTTTTAGAAGACAACATGTGTCAGGTACTTTTAAGACTCGGTAGGTTCAGTGTTAAGTTGCGAATGAAATAAATATTTCTTTTTTTGAGACATTATAAACGAACAGGAATTAAATAGAGCTTGGTTCAGTCTATTTAGAGTTGCATTAAGCAGTGCATTAAAATCATTTGTGCTTTCAGGACAAAAGTAGCTGAGATTATTGCATTGTCGTTTTAATACATTTAATTTTGTCATTTTTAGAAGACAACATGTATCAGGTACTTTTAAGACTCGGTAGGTGTAGCGTTAAGTTGCGAATGAAATAAATATTTATTTTTATGAGACATTATAAACGGACAGGAATTAAATAGAACTTGGTTCAGTCTATTTAGAGTTGCATTAAGCAGTGCATTAAAATCATTTGTGCTTTCAGGACAAAAGTAAGTGAGATTATTGCATTGTCGTTTTAAGTTACTTTCATTTGACTCATGAGTAAACTGCGAATTTTATGCATTTATGATAAAAATGAGTAGGTGTAATTTAGAACAATAACAACGTTAGAAGAATATAAAGATACTGTTATATTATTTTTCAAAAAGACATTAAATATTTATTTCGCGCCAGTTTGTTCCAATTCAGATGAAAAGTTTTTATTTTGCAGACTGCTCATGAGGAACGAAAACAAAATTTGACTGCAATTTCGAGGGTTCCTTTGTCTTCCAGTGAATTTATTTGGTCACAGGATTTATTCAAGCATGAAAATGCCAACGTCACGTTGGAGAGGGAAAGGCAAAACTTTTTGACAAGTGCAGCTTCATTTACGACCGTACATCTAAAGCGAAAGTTATAGTGAAATCTTCTTTACGATTGTCGCTATCTTCAGTTTCACTTTTGATAGAGCAACTTTCACTGGGGACGCGTCAAAATCGCCAGAAATACGAATAGTATGCTAAATCTTTCTAAAGTCGTGTTGTTATAGGAGTTTACTATAGGCTTGGCTATAGTTGTCGTGAAATTGTCAAAAGCACCCCCCTTGCAAGAGTTAAACATAATGTATTCTTCTGTAGCTGCGTACATTATAGAAGCATTTGCAATTGAATTCTTGTTCTAAAACTATTTACTAAAATGATACAAGGATAAACGCGTTCGCTACCAGCATTTGTTTCATCCTCGTTAAAATATTTTATTAAATGCAACGTACCTACTTGATTAAATATTAAAACAATTTACCGGAAGAGAATCATGGATTCTCTCAACGTTACACTGCACACAATGAATTGAAACAACAAAGTGTACAAAACTAATTCAACTATCTTCAAACTATCTTGCTTAAAAACGATTGCTCTAAAACTAATACCACCGAACATCAATGAAATTAACTAGATTATAAAATGAAAGATCCATAATCAACTCAACAGATCCATAAGTAACTAGCAATTCTTGTTAATGACGCCGATCTGTAAACGAAATTAGTAAAAAATGTGTGAAAGGCACAAAATTCAACGTGTCAACAAAGCAACGAGATTATGGACGCCACACATGTGTAACGACGCTAGGCGAAAACAGTTCACCAAACCCGAATTTTCTCTCGCGAACAACACAAAACAAATCATCTAATTACCAATTACAGGATCCAGTCTCCATCGAGCCTCGCCTCCCCGAATCTTCTTCTCGCACACCACAATCTTGAATCCTCGAAAACTGAAACCCGTGTCACCACTACATCTCTAAACAGAAACTCTCCAGAACACTCTCGATCCTCATCGCACTTGAACTCGGCAGCCGATCCGAGGATCACCCTTTTTCGGAGAGACCCTCGCCAGAAAAACAAAAAGTAGATCAAGCCGGTGTGACAACGGGACGGCGTACAATCTCGCAGGATCGAAGCGAGCAAACAAATCCTGTGCGATATGGAGAAAGAGAGAAAGAGAGAGAGAGAGAGAGAGAAAGAAGGAAGGAGAGTCTCCGCTCGGATCGGGGATCTAGAAAGCTGGATCGCGAGACTCCCGCGATCGCGACGACAGAGGCGATCCCGAGGATGATCGTGTGGTCGGACGTGGGCGGACTGACTTGCCTCGCGGTGTCCTCGGGATCGACCAACCGACGTGTAATCGCGAAACGTTACCGTCCGAGGATTGGCCGGGTGTACGGCTGATTGGCCAGGTGTTGGTCGAATAGGCGGCGACCGGTGTCCTCGATCCTCGCCGGAGAAAAGGATCGAGCGGCCGGTCGGAGATCGCGGACCAATCCTGGCCGATCCTGACGGTAGCCGCCATGCTGCTCCGCGTGCCTTCCTAATTCGGACGTTTAATTAGCACCTGGCTGGACCGTCGGCGGGGGCACCCGGTCCGGGCATCGATTGGACGGCGAACGGCGGGTACCTTCGCCGGGAACAGAGGCAGGACAGAGCCGGGACAGACTTTGTCGGACAGAGACGACGATATCCGGGCCAGTCAAGTCCGCGGCTCGTCTTCGCCGACTAGTGTGAAATATCGCGCCCAAGTGTTACGAGCACGGCCACGCGGACCACGGGGCCGAAATAGTCTCCGGAAGGAATACACCGCGCCCGTTGTCCTTCCTCCGCCTTCTAACGCCGACTTTCCCACGTTCGTTTCTCCTTTTCTCTCTCTCTCTCTCTCTCTCGCTCTCTCTCGCGCGCGCACCCGCGGACCATCGGCCGGAAGATCGAACGCGTCGATGACGATCGATCGGACTCACCCTGCGAGCCCACCCCTGGTCTCGGTTTACCGGTTCGTGCACGCGCCCCGGAGCCTCTGATCGAGAGATCGACGGCTGAAGAAGCGAGCCGAGTGTTGGCACCTTGGCCCTGATCGACGATCCTTCGAGGAGCGATCGGTGCATTGGTAAATTAGGATCCAATTCCTTGTCGAAGAGACCCTCGATGGTGGAGAAGTGATTGGCACATCGGTCCTGATCGACGATCCTTCGAGGAGCGATCGGTGGATTGGTAAATTAGGATCCAGGATTCCTCGATGAAGAGATCCTCGATGAAGTGATTGGTGTACTGGTCTTGCTAAAGACGTTTGACGAGGTCATTGCGAGGTGGAGTGATTCGAACGTTGGTACGTTGGTCTTGATCGAGGGATCTTTAATGAAGAGATCCGCTGGTGGTAGGTCAATCGGTGGATTGGGACGTCAGGCTTGATCGAGAGGGGTTTGTTTTTCCCCGATTTACCCGTTGATCCTCCGATGAAGAGATTGTCGAAAGAAGATTATATTGGTATATTATTGGTATGTTGGTCTTGGTTGAGGATCGTTTGACGCAGAGATTACCAAGTGGTGGAAGAATTTCGTAGATCGGTGCGTTGGTTTTGCTTGAGGATCCTCCGTTGAAGAGAATGCCAGGTGGATGATCGATTAGCAGATCAGTGCATTGCTCCTCATCCAGATTTGTCCCGTTTGTTGTTTCTTTGGAGTCGTGATACAGTTTGAGAGACCGTGGCGATTGGAATTGGAAGATAGTTAAACATTCTTGTGATGACAGAGTAATGGTTGATGATGAAGTAAAGCGGAAGTCGAAGGATTCATGGATTTGATTGATTGCGGGGATTTTGGACGAAGGAGACATTGGAGCACCTAGTTTAGACTGATTTTTGTTTTGGATTTCCTCTTGGTTTGTAAGCCGGCTGCCTGAATGTACATTTGACCTGTGAACTTCACTGCGATGAAAATTTCGGAACATTCTGTGTTATTGTCTTCGAGATCGAGGGAAGATAATCTGTGAAGTGGAGAGAAATTGGGAGACTGTTCGGTCGTGACGATAGGGGATGAAATTCATCTTCCTGTGGACCAACTAGTTAAATATTCTGGGGTAAGGATACTGTTAATCAAGGATACTTGAAGGTAGGATACTCCAATTGACAGTGACGAACCAAACCACGAAGGAGATCGAGCAGATCCGAAGTTTCAAACCTTTCTAGATTGAGCCATCTTCTCCTTCAAGGCTGAGGATAGAATTCAGAACAATGAGGTATATTCTCGAGTTCAAAGAATAGATGATAGGAGACTAGAACTTGAGTAAACTCGAATAAAAGATTTGGAGATCAAAAAATAGAAAATTTGAAGATCTGAAGACTTGGAGATTTGAGGATCCAAAGATCAGAGAATAGAATAATGGAAGAATAGAAAATTTGAAGACTCGAAGATTTGAAGATTCAAAGATCAGAGAATAGAACAATAGAAGAATA